>BRDA01032416.1:0-12381 GCA_036984385.1 Crenuchus spilurus | reverse complement strand
ATTTATATTTATATATATTTATATATATATATATATATATATATATATATATAGGAAACAATTTGTACAGATAGCTCATATGAACAGAAACCCTCTAGTTTATTAGATGCTGTTCTTCTCTTTTTGGATGCCCTCTTTGATACTGAAGACTCCAAAGTGAGAACTGGGAGCTACAACAAAGCAGAACCAGCAGAATGTTTTGCAGTTAAATAAAAAATAGCCAACAGTTAATGGCTAAGATGTAACAAGGAGTGTCTTGTTATAAGTCCTTTACAATCTTTCCCTCAGTATCAGCAACTCAGCAAATTTAATGAATTTCTACCCCAAAAAGTACAGTCCTGTCACATTGATGGGGTGGAATATTTCATGGAGAACTGTCTGCCACTCACCATGATTTATTGACATTAAGTAGCATGACATTTCTGTGAATATTGTGAAACAAATCTTTAAAAATGACATTAAGAATGGAGAAAACCACAAAATATGAATATGTAGACAATGTTAAACTATGTCTTCACCACATCACTTAATTTGATTCTATATATTTTTAGGCTAAATAAAGGAGGAGGGTTTCATACATTTCTTAATAATGAACTTTGAATTCATATACAGGTGCATCTCAAAAAATAGAATATCACCAAAAGTTTATTTATTTTAGTAATTGTTTTTCAGTAATTCAATTCAGAAAGAGAAACTCATTATGTAGATTTGTTTCACACAGAGTGATGTGTTTCTACTGTTTATTTCTTTTAATGTTGATGATTATGGCATCATGTGGCTAATGAAAACCCAAAAGTCAGTATCTAAAAAAATAGTATATTTTTTATTTATATAAGATCAATTAAAAATATTTTAAACACATAAATGTTGTTCTACTAAAAGTATGTAGAGTATACACACTCAGTACATGGTAGGCGCTCCTTTTGCATGAATTACTGCATCATTGTGGCGTGGCATGGAGACGTTCAGCCTGTGGCACTGTTGAGGTGTTATTGGAGCCCAGGTTGCTTTGATAGTGGCCTTCAGCTCATCTGCATTGTTGGGTCTGGTGTCTCTCGTCTTCTACTTGACAACAGCTCATAGATTTTCTGTGGGGGTTTAGTTCAGGTGAGTTTGCTGGCCAGTCAAGCACAGTGATACTGTTGTTATTAAACTAGGTATTGGTAGTTTTAGCAGTGTGGGCAGGTGCCAAGTCCTGCTGGAAAATTAAATCCACATCTCCATAATGTTACTTTGTAGGACTGGATGTTACAATCCCAGATGTTTCTGCACCACAATTTTGAGTCAGCTGCCAGGTAGTTAAGTCATCATAAAGACACATCGTCAGTTGTGTACCTCATCATCATAGGGTGTTTCAGCCATTTATCACAAGACACCCTCCACTGACGCAGGCCCACCACAGGTTGATCACGCCTGGGTGTGTGTCTTATGGTTAACTTGATGCCTTGGTAGCCCAGGTAGTCTCTTTCCTTTTCAACCACAGCCAGTGACTGCTCCTTTCAGCTGTCTCAGCCAGCTCTTTTATTGCTTTCCTGTGAGCTTGTCCTCTTACTCCAATTTCTTGAAATAGCTTTGATGTTGAGCTAGCTACATATCCCCTACACCACACCTCAACTGGGCACAACCTCACAGTCCAGCCTTGGTCCTCTGCTTCAGCTGCTAGGTTGGTGTTTCGCAGCCTCTTGCGCTCATATGCCTCATCAACTGCATCCTTCCAAGGGACTGTCAATTCAATGACATATGCATGCCGGCGAGATTTAGACCAGAAGACCAGGTCTGGTCGCAGTGTAGTTGTCGCAGTCTCGGGTGGGAAAATGAGCCTTTGTCCCAGGTCCACTTTCATCTCCCAATCTCTCGCTCCATTCAAAGGGCTACAATCAGGAGGTGTACAGTTAGTCTTTGATTTGGCCCCTGCTCGGACAAAGGATAGAGGTTCTTGGAACACCGCAAGACTGTTGAGGGGTTGGGTGTTGGTGGATGCCCTCTTGGTCTCAGTTTCCACTGCTAGACGTTTTAGCACCTGGTTGTGTCGCCAGGTGTACCTCCCTTGTATTAGGCTGGTCTTGCAGCTGACCAAGATGTGCTTGAGGGTTGCAGGAGCTTTGCACAGGGAGCATATAGGGTCTTCTCCAAACCATAAATGTAAATTTGCCGGTGAGGGCAGAACGTCATAGGTGGCTCTGATGATGAAGCTCATCCTATTTGCTTCCATGCCCCAGATTTCTTTCCAAGAGAGCTTCCTTCTCTCTATGCCCTCCCGTTTCATCCAGGAGCCCTGCTTTGCTTGTCCTACAGCCTTGGAGCATCTAGCTGCTTCCTCCTGTTGCCTCACTTCCTCTACAACCATTGTTCTCCGTTCACTGGGAGTTGCCTTTTGCCAGGTGGGTGTTTTTGTTCCCAAGCCGAACCTTCCTCTGCCTTGCTGAACATGGCCAACAATATCTCGATGGCGGAGAGCAGATTTAGCCTCTCTCACAGCTGCCGCTGGAGTCCACTTCCTCCCTGTTACCAGCACAGGAGCAACTCCTCTCACAACGGGGTCCCGTGAATCTGTGAGGATCATGTCCAGCCTCACTTTGCTGCATTTAAATTCTTCCACCAGGCTTGAGATTGGCAGTGAGAGCACTCCATTTCCATAGAGTGCAATGCTGCTCAGGCATCTTGGTAGCCCAAGCCATTTTCTCACATGAGAATTCACCATCCTTTCCTGTTGGCTGGCATGCGACAGTGAGACCTAGTACATGGTTATTGGCCACATTATCCGAGGCAAAAGCCCAAACTGGAGACACCATAGTTTCAGCTTCCCTGGTAATGCAGTGATATTGATCTTCTTTAGGCCATTGATTGCATCTTGGCCTAGTTGTTCCAGCTGCGTGGTGTCTTTGAGATCTGCGCTGTACCACCTCCCAAGGCTTTTGATGGGTTTTTCTAAGATTGTTGGAATCAGGTTATTATTGATGTAAAACCACTCATCTGTCAGTTGTCCTTTGACAATGGAAATGCTTCGAGATTTGGCAGGTTTGAACTCCTTTCGGGCCCTTTTGATGTTATCCTGTAGCTTTTGGAGCAGCCGTCTGGTGCATGGCTTTGTTGTTGTAATGGTTGTCATGTCATCCATGTAGGCTCTGATTGGTGGAAGACGCAGTCCTTTCTTTGACCTTGCACCTCCTACCACCCATCGTGATGCACGCATGATGAGCTTCATTGCCATAGTGAATGCCAGAGGAGAGACTGTACAGCCTGCCATGATGCCCATTTCCAGAAGGTGCCAAGTGGTGGTATTGTTCTGTGTTGTAATACAGAACTGGAGATCCTGGAAGTACGTCTTGACCAGCTCTGTGATGTTCCTGGGCACTTGGAAAAAATTGAAGGCTGCCCACAGGATCTTGTGTGGAACTGATCCTGGAACTGAATTTGTTTCTTTGCAGGAATACGGAGAGCCATTGGGCCAGCACACTAAAGAAGATCTTCCCTTCTACATTTAGGAGGTTGATCTGGCGAAATTGGTTAATGGACACTGAGTTCTCCTCTTTAGGGATCATAATTCCTCCTGCCCTTTGCCATGCCTTAGGTATGAACCCTTTCTGCCATGCCACCTTCATATGGCTTCCATAGGTATCTAAGGACTCCTGGAGTGTTCTTATAGAGCCTGTACTGAATACCGTTGGGCCCAGGGGATGATGCTGACCTTGTTTTCTTCACTGTCCTCTCCACCTCGCTCCATGTTGGGGGTCTTGTGTCCATCGGGTGCTCAGGTGAGTGGATTGGTGGCATGTCACTTGGGATGGTGACAGGCTCATTTTTCCGGTCATTAGAGTAAGTCTGCCTCAGATATTCCTCCAGATCCTGTAAAGGTACTCTGAGGCTACCACTCTTCTTTCTGTCAAAGAGACGTTTGACAAAGCCATAAGGGTCACTGTAGAAGCCAGTTCTTGCTCGCTCCTTCCTTTTATGTTGTCATTATGAGCTTTCTCCATCTGCTGCAACTTCTTCACTCCAAATTTTTCAATGCCATAGCTGTAAATTATAGCTCCCATTGTTTCCAGTTTCCTCTCGACACTTCCTTTTTGTCCTTCTAGCAAATGGACCAGGTCTGTGTCGATAGCAACCCACTCTGTCTTCTGGCCGGACTTGGGCCACAGGATTTGAGGCTTCCTTCCCTCCATCCTCTTCTCAGCTACTGGTCGTGACTGCCTAGTCTCTGAACTGGAGTCTTCTAAGGAGTCAGTGCCAATTTGTGCTTCATCTGGGGTGCTGATACCCTGCGGGCTGTGGGGGTTTTCCTGCCACTGGGCTTCACTCGACTGATTTGGACTGATAAAGCTTATCAGCAGATAGAAGCATGAAGTGTTCTAAAATGTTGTGGTAGATGGCTGCGCTGACTTTGGATTTGATATAACACAGTGGACCAACACCAGCAAATGACATGGCTCCCCATATCATCACTGATTGTGGAAAATTCACACTAGACCTCATGCAGTTTGGATTGTGTGCCTATTTACTCTTCCTCCAGACTCTGGGACCTTGATTTCCAAATGAAATGCAAAATTTACTTTCAGTGATGGTATTTCTCTGTGTGTAATGAATCTGCATAATATATGAGTTTCATTTTTTTAATTGAATTACTGAAATAAGTTAACTGTTTGATGTTATTCTAATTTTTTTTAGATGCACCTGTATGGAAGCTTGAGAAACATCATCATTCAGTGTTGTGTAATCAAATGGCACAATTTGTAATAGAATATTAATAAAAATAATAATGTGCTGATTGTAATGTCATTTAAATATTCTTTGTCAGCTTTAGATCTCAGGTACAACCTGATCTCAGATGAAGGAGCTGTGCACCTGGCAGATCTCCTTCAGGTTTGGTGCATAAATCTTAAGATCTAGCTGCTTATGTTCAAGTTGAAGCTAATTTTCTACAGATGTCCTGGGCAATCCCTGATAACAGTTTCTTTTCCTGCAGGAGAATGTGACTCTGCAGTCACTTGATCTTATGTGCAACAATATTGAAGTTAAGGGTGCAGAGCGAATTGCAAAAAGTTTGCATGTAAGTATAAACCTACACTTCCTTCTGCTAATATAGTACACTGTATTTGTTTGCATTTTATTCCCCTGCATATAAAATTAATTACTATCTAATACCACATTAGTAATGGTGAAACAGTGAACATGTTTTCAGGTTCCATATGATGTTTATTAGGGCAATATTTGATTCATTTCCTATATATTAATATACAATGCATATACTTAATGTTTTACTTCTAAATCATTCAAATGATATACTATGTAGTTTTATTACTGCAAAATACTGATCTTGAACTCCTTTATTAAAACTACATCATTTAAAACCATTTCCTTCCCTGTAGACTCCCACTAATAGATTAACATCAGCATGGTTTCAAATAAAAAACAAGCACAATTTTTTATAATATTTTTACAGAAGTGCATGGGCTTTGTGTGTAATTGTTTAAATAAACTTACTGAAAATAACACATACATTTAAAATTTGTAATACAGTAACTTTATGTAGAGGCCACATTTGTCCAATACGTTTAACCCTTTGACATGGGTCACATTTAAATCACTATATCTTTTTGAAGAAGGCATTGAACTTATCACAGTGTGATTGTGCCATCTCTACCAATCAGTAGAGGCATGTTAGGGAAAAAAAAACATCCACTACAGGTCACTAGAAATGCAACATTTTCTTCTCTAAATGGAAACCAGCAGTGCTTCATAGCCATACCACAAGGAATAAATTGGATCAAAAGCTGAAAACCCATTGGTTAGCATGTTATTACAGTTTTGTTTGTATTTGTAGTTTATGTTCTGACTTTACCATAAAGTGGCATCTCATTATATGTTTTAACATTTAAAAATAATCTGTGGGGTCTTTAAAAACATTGATTGCACATATGTTTGTTTGTTTACAACTGTATACTATTATAGAATTGGAATAATTATAGTAGATTTTATATTTATATTACCAGAGAAGTGAAATACTCTTTTTTGATTGACTGGCAAGTGGGCATTAATTTTGTGTAATGGGAAACCACAGAGGTTCTGGTAGAAATGTTTAGTAGAAAATTGCTGATCTGTATCAGTGTTGTGGAAACTTTAAATGGTAATCATTACAACCATAATAAATATCAGTTGATTGACAACCTGCAGTAGAGTAGTCTGCTTAAATAATAATCACTAACACATTTTCAAAAAAGACAATTTTATGATAAACCTTCTGTTTAGGTTACTATTCATGTTGTTTTTGTATGCATAAATATACAACATGTCAGAATGTGTGGCAACCAGGGTGTTAGCAGGATAACAACCTTCAAGGTGTCCCTTTATACTAAATTAATGGACTTGGCAGAGGAAACTCTGCTATTCTTCTTTGCCTCCACCTTATCCATTCATTTTATTAAAAAAAACACCTCACCAGTCATTATTGTTTACATAATAAGCATACTGATTGTGACAACAATAATAATGTCATATCTTTCAGCAAAATTCAACTTTGAAGAGATTGAGAATGACAGGAAATAAGATTGGGAACAAAGGTGCTATGCACTTTGCCAGCATGATGCAAATCAACACTATGTTAGAAGAACTGGACATGTCTGATTGTGACCTGGTAATGCAGCAGAAGAGAAAACCATATTGCTTTGTGCAGCTGATACACTAAATAAAAGTTTGCTTGTATCTGTTAAAGGAATAGATTCACCTCATATGTAGTCAATCAACCAAGTTCAAAATGTTCTCCTTTAATTTAGAACTGGAGCTGTGAGGCTATCATTAATAACAAACACTATAGCTCAATAGTCACCTAAATAGCCTAGTTGTTTCTGTAAACATTAGGGCTGTCAAACAATTCAAAAATGTAATTGCAATTAATCTCATAATTTCATATAGTTAATCAAGATTAATCACTTTTTTATTTTAAATCTTACTACTATACTCCTAAAGCAGCTTGTGGTACTTTTAACTTTTTCAAGAACACAATCTAAAAGTTAAAAGTACCACAATCTGCTTTAGGAGCAGAATAATGACATGAGAATAAAATAAAATTTAGCTCTATATAAATGCAGAAGATTAAGGGTGCTTTCACACCTGAAAGTCCAAACGAAGGTTCGTGTGCTTGTTACTTGGTATATATTTGGTTCGGTTCAGTTAGTTTTCACACTGCATTTTTACGATCGAACCAAAGACTTTTACTATAACACACCCACATGCTGTCGTCATCACTTATGTGGTGTGCGTCTTCCTACACTTGACACTGACTGGTTTGTAGGACGCGTTTATATACTTTTATATTTCGCTGCCAGTTTCTTTAGGTTGCTTCGCTTTCCTGTCATATCCTTTCTTTCTCATCCTCTCAGAAAATAAACTGCACATTTCAACATTTTTTGTGAATTTTACAAGCTGACTTTTCACATGTTCATCAGACAAAAATTATATTAAACATGTGGTCTCCTCCTTGCTCCATGTGCTACCACGGCTCATCATTGCTTCTGTTCTGCTTATTTTTTTTATTCTGTTGTTAAATGTTGTTCCCATCTGCGTCAACTTCCTGTATTTGGTCCGAAAGTTCAAACCTTCTAGAAAAGTGTTTTCACACTGCACACGAACCGGAACATGGTTCAGTAGGTCCAGACCGAGACCACGTCTTTTGGTCGGACCAAATTTTGCTCCTTTGGTCCGGACCATGATTCATGGCTCCTTTCACACCTGTTTTTTTTGGTTTGGACCAAACTGAAAAGTCCGAAAGTCCGGATCAAACAGTGTAGGTGTGAAAGCACCCTAAAAGATGCTCTGAGAGCAGGATGTGAATGAAGTTTGCTACTTAACATTAAGGTGTCATGAGAGTACAGGCTGTGATTCCAGTATTTCTTGCATTTGCTAGTATCCACCTATTGCTAGACTGGTTAGGTTAGCCATCTAGCATAGCATGTCATTTCAAGGTAATAATAAGCAGATAGACATCTAACTAGCTTGCTAAACTGATCAACTTTGGAAACACAGGATGTGGTGTAGTTTAAAATGAGTGGACAATATGTGAATTTGCTGTTACAGTTTCACTTCTCTTTTTTTAGCAGTTTGTTTTTCCAGTTGAGGGTTAGTTGTCCTGCTTGCTTTCGTAGTAATGACAGTTTGGTGGCGGATTCAACGTTGTTGTGATCACGCCCCTCTGTGTTCTGATTGGTCACCTCACCAAACCAATCGTATGCAATACTGCCCTCTGATGATATTTCAATAAATAAAACTCCAACGAGCCCCAGCATGTTTAGACCGCCATGAGTGAGCCATCTGGCAAACATTTTAAATGAAACGTACCGACTAACAGACCTTTCTCCATCACTCACTCCTCTACTCTTAATGAGAGATGCAGTGCACGGTCAAGTCTCAACATCAACTATGGATGACTCACAGGGCCAAATAGAATTTGTGTTAACGGCACATTTTAAATAATTGGGTTAAATTGAGATAGCGTTAATGTGTTATTATCGTGTTAACTTTGACAGCCCTAGTAAAAATACATTACCAGAACTTCTCTCAAGTCAATCAAACTGCATCCAGATCTAGACAATGTGATTTAGGTGGTAGTATGAACTATTGGACACAGGGCTGACAGAAGACTGGATCTCAGATCAGATTCTTCCATTTTCATGATATTCACCACCACTAAAACTGATTCTATATCAGCATTTCCTGCTCTGAGTCAGCTGTCTTGAGACTACAGATGTATTTTGCTTTCAAGATTTTGTTACTTTTTAAAGCTCACAGTATGTCATACATTTACATGTATATTTACAGCATTTAACAGACGCTCTTATCCAGAGCGACGTACAACAGTAGTTTGTTCCCATAAGAGAATTTATCTCTGCAAATAAAGAAGCATGGAACTCAAAAGAAGAGATTGAGAGATGAGGAAAGGAAAGTGGCAGCGAGTGCCACTTTTTAGACAGGAGCAAACCTGTGCCACCACCTCTGCCAGTCAGCCTTGGAGAATGACTGAAAGTAAAGGCAGAGGACAGGGCTGCTGGAGTCGCTGAGTTGTGTGGGGTGATCCAGGTTTCTGTCAATGCAAGAAAGTCGAGTGAGTGGAGGCACTGGAATGAATTCTGCCTTCTGGACAACAGACTGGCAATTCCAGAGCCCACCTGTCATCCAGGTCTGAGAAGGTGATGACCGTGGGGGGTAGAGGAGATTGCTGGTGCTACGGCTTCTACAGTGGTAGTAGGATCTTCTGGGTCTGGAAAATACAGCTGACCTGAAACCACACCTCAAGCTGCCAACAAACAGTTTCTGGCCTACCAAAACAAGGCTGAAGTTCTAACAGGATCGAGTTAAGAGTATAACAAACCAACCCACCTTACAACAGAGAATAAATCAAGTACAGGAATTAAGCACGCTGTGTCCTAAACCACATCAGTTAGTGTCTGAGCTCTCATATAAGCTCTAGATGTGGTGTTAATGGATTGAGAGACATTTTGGTGATGCATTTTGTAACTACTGAGTTGTAGTGTTTTGTTAGCAAAATTAAATAAAAGCACATAAAATAACACACATTTCAAAACATGTCTGGACTGTTTAACTATATCAGAGGTAAGTGGAACAGTATCATTTTAATATAATTTTAATAATAACAATATAATGAACCATTAATTTAATTTTGTATCAATTTTGCAGGGGACACAGAGTGTGATAGCATTTGCTATTGTTCTTAACAGTAACAGAAGCATACGTTCCATCAACATTAGCCGACCGCTTCTCTTCAGTCTGCAGGTATGTATATTCTGTCTCATCTTCACTGGAGTGTTTGTGTCATGTGGTTAATACAGATTTGGTGTCTCTGACAGGAGGAGACTACAGTCCATATGGCTCGGATGTTGGCAGTCAATCAGACTTTGAGGGAGCTTCACATGGGGAAGCATGGCATGACTGATTCTGGTGTTGAGAGACTATGTGAAGTGTTGATGTTAAACCACACTCTGCGGCACCTGGATCTCTGCTGGTATTCACACAACAGTCAAAATTCTGTTATATAATTCTGTACTCTGTTCTGATGTTTCTTTTCAGTTTCAACTGAATTAAAGAGCCACCCACTGAAATATTCTCTAGGGAACCAAAAAAAGCTTATATGGCATCACTGCAAAGAGCAATTTGTTTGGCACCTTTACAGTGCAGGGCTATCACAATTACAGTCTTAATGAATCAACAATTACTTGACATGGCATTGATTTTAGTCCATATTAGATTTGCATCTACTAGAAATTGGCCAATTTTTATATTATTTTGGCTGATCATTTAACATTTATCTGCCATAAATAACAAGTAAATGAACATAAGTGTATCAGAAAAAGTATTGAATAAACAGTTATTTAATTTACCAAACAGGCAACTGGTTTTTCATTTAAGAATTTTATGGGTGAAATTTATGAAAAACATAATAAGTTCACGCTACAGTGATATAATGAAGGTTGGGCATTTAAGTAGAAACATGTAATGGTGATTTCTTCAACTCAAACTATTTATTAAAACAAAAGTCTGTAGCAGTGATAGGTATACCCCCCAAAAAATGTCAATGTCTCAATAACATGTCGTGTGAACCCCACTGGTTCCTCGTCCTGAGTAAATGCTCCCTGGCCCATCCAATATGATACTTGTGTCTGGTGGTGTGGTCAGGTACCCTTGCAGGTCGTCTAGCATGCAGACCATGCTGATGTAAACAGTTTTGAATGATATGACGTGACTCTTGAGTGCATCTCACCTCCCTTAAATTCACCTGGAGTTGTGTGGCATTCATCATCCGGTTCTGCAGTGCACTGTTCACAATGAAGCAGTTATCAGTCTGTGATGTGGCTAAAGGACGTCTGTAATGATATAAGGTACCCCTAACACCATTACCAGCATGAACAATGAACAATTATACCAATACTTACATTTTATGTATGGATGTTGTTTGTACTTACCTACAGGGGTCTAAAAGAGTAACAGAGGAAAAACTCTGAGCTTTACTTACCTGGGTGAGTCCATTCTCTGTAGAAGGGAAGGGGAGGATAAATTCTGTAAGAGAGAACTGAAGTAAATAACATGAATACTGTAAGAGTATTTATAACAATGTATGGTTTTTAATAGCAATCGGTAACTAAAGTTGTGAGCCATGTTTTATTAATCTGCAAACCTTTGTAAAATGTGTGAGAATTTAACTTTACCTGTATTGGATAATGGAATAATCCAGGGAGGGGCTACTGGTATAAAGGCAGCCCTGAATAGCAGTTAAGGGAGAACTGAGAGGAGTATGTAGGTATGTCTAGAAGCTTATATGACTTTGCAGTCATGGCTTAATCCTCTGTTGCTAGAGGCCATGTTGATTTTCTTTATTTTTTAACTTTTTCCCCAAATGCGCAGTGTAAATACTCACTGTGGACTAAATAAAATGGTGACTGGTAAAAAGGATTTCTGTGCTCCTGCCGAGTTTTTCCAGTGTTTTAGGCCATTCGCCCGACACTACCCATGAAGTTTTTTTTTTTTTCACCAACCTGAAACACGCTTCATCACAAATGGTGGCAGCGGTTCGGAAAATACCCCAAATGGCGACAGTGGTTTGGAGGATACCACAAATGGTGGCAACGCTTTGAAGGATACCACAAACTGTGGCAGTAGACTATTTTTAAAACCACTGATAATAAGGCAGAGAGCTCTGGGACCACTAAGGAAAAGCAATGACTCCCAAGAAACCCCCGGTCACTCAATCTCAACCAGATAGCTGCGAGGAGGAGGTTGAATGTGAACCATCCTGTTGAGCAGTTATCAGTCTGTGATGTGGCTAAAGGATGTCCAATTCTATGCCTTTCTGTGGCTCTTCCATTCTCTTTATCTCTGTTTTAACCTGCTGATGACACTCTGTGACCCTCTAAGCTCAGTGGCCACTTTTCTCTGAGAACATCCTGTTTGAAGCCTCACAATGGTGAAGTACTGATGATCAGGTGTTAGGTGTTGTCTTGGCATCTTGATGTCTAAATGTGAACAGATGAGGACTGTTTAAAAACCAATTCTAACTGAACCAGGAAATTTATTGGTCGACTCATAGATGAAACACCTGTTGTGAATTTTTTCAAGAGGTTTTTTATTGTCATTTCAGCTACAAACCGGATTAAAAAAAAGTTGGGACACTAAAATTGTGATTAAAACTGAATGCAATGATGTGGAGATGGCAAATGTCAATATTTTATTCGTAATAGAACATAGATAACAGATCAAAAGTTTAATCTGAGTAAATGTTACATTTTAAAGGAGAAATATGTTGATTCAAAATTTCAGTGTCCACAAATCCCAAAAAAGTTGGGACAAGTAGCAATAAGTGGCTGGAAAAAGGAA
>BRDA01032412.1:0-23410 GCA_036984385.1 Crenuchus spilurus | reverse complement strand
CCTTTTTCTTTATATTAAAGTCTAATTCCTATTACCTTGCGTTCACCTTCTGTCTATCTCTGTTTATCCCACTTAGCTGGGTTCCCAACGTTACAGTTATTTGTAATGAAGTGCTTGGGCATGAAAACATCCAAAGTAACGCAACTTGAATGTAAAGCCAAGCCGGTAAAGTGTTTTAAAAAGAGGACTTCATGAGTTGAAGGCACGGATGTAATTTGGGGGTGGGACGGGACATGTTGCTTTCGCTTTTTAAAAAGGCAGTTTTGGTCCCCTGTAGCATTTACCTTCCAAAAACCGTGTTACGCGGTACTAAAAGGAGACGAGTCGAGCATTAGAATCAGCAGAAATCTAAGCCGACCAATCTGAAGCTTATTTCACTTTAGACCATGCACAAGCTCATCGATTGGCTGTCTTGTTTCTTGCTAATGTGTGATTGGCTGTCCCCACTGTCACTCCAAACAGCGTTTAAACAGTGTGTGCAGTTGTCCATTTACGTGCCTCTAAATTGAACTATTGTCAAAATAATTACGAATTTCTGCTTGTTTTTACTCAGAAATTAGATAATTTTATGTAAATGAGGTCTGTTGACCATACAGTCCAAACATAAGTGTAAAATTGGTGGTAATGCGTTGGAGTGAAGTTGACTGAAAAGGATTGGGTGATCATTTTATGCTACATGCTTTTAACAGTTATATTATTATTATTATTAAATAAATATTTAATAATACTCTGTAAAAATATAAATACATCTTTAATGATAAATATACATTTTATAATTTTATTATTAATAAATAATATATAATACAATAAATAACACTTAATAGTTGTTATTAGTATATTATTAATAGTAACAAGTAAAATATATATAATAATTGGTAAGTAATATATTGTAATAATATTAATAATAATAGTTATTAGTTAGTTTAATAATAGAAATGTAATTCATAATATTAATTTATGTTCCAGCACCCTGCCCCGCCGGTTGTGTTCCCCCAAAATCGCAAGGCTATTTTTTCATTTGTATTCTATAAAAGTGGGTCGCGACATAATGACCATGAGGAAATGTTGGTCCCAGGCTAAGACCAGTTGAGAACCCCTGAGAACCCCTTTTTTTTTTTTTTTTTTTTTTTTTTTGCTTGAACATAAATTGTATTATTATTAATATTTACAAATTATTATTTATATTTTTGTAATAATTACTAGTTACTATTAATATACTAATATATTAATAACTATGAGATTTATTATGAATAATAAAATTATAAAATTAAATATTAATACATTATTTCATATTATTAAAAATAATAAACTGTTAAAAGCATGTAGCATAAAATTATCAATAAACCTCAATTTACACGTAATTATACCTCATTTTTGAGTAAAAATAAGCAGACATTCTTATTCAGTTCAACTTAGAGGCATGTAAATAGATGGCTTATCACAGACTGGTAGACACAAACACAGACTCAAATGTTATTGTTTTTTTTTTATTATTAAACCTCTGATAGTAAAATATGTCTAGCTGACGTGACACAGACAGAACAAATGTGCAACATGTAAACATCTTACAGGTGAAAATGACCACTGAGGGAGTGACAGCACCAATCACACACATTAGCAAAAAACGGCAGAGCCAATCACTGAGCTTGTAGACAGTCTACAGGGAAACCGGCTTGGATTTCTGCTGTGTCCTGCTTGCCCAAGTACATTTAATATAGCGTTACATCTCACTCAAGAGAACTGAACAGAATAGTGGCAGGGCAAGACTAGTTTGTGAACCAAACGCTATGAAATTCCGCCCGGATGTGTTTTTTAAGACTCAAAAAGAGGACATGTCCGGGTAAAAGAGGACATCTGGTCACCCTACTGTTGACAGTATCCTGTGTCCACCAATAAAGGATGACAAGATGACCAAAACAAACTGCAGCAACAGATGAGCTACTGTTTGTGATTTTATATCTGTAAGGTGGACCAATAAGGAGTTGTGTCTACCTTCTGGAAAGTGAGCTAACATACAGTGAGGATACACATACACAGTGTAGGATACACATACACATCAGTGTCACTGTAGTGCTGAGAATGTCCACCACTGTAATAATACCTGCTCTATGTGGGTCCTTATCATTGAAGAACAGGTGAAAGGAGGTAACAATTCATACAGAGAAACAGATGGACTACAGTCTGTAATTGTAGAGCTACAAAGTACAGCTGTATGGTCAGTGGAGCTGATCAAATGAACAATGAGCATAGATACAAGGTCTGCACACCTAATGTGACCGGTGAGTGAGTATAGATCCATATTTACCAGTTAACTGATATGTAAAAAGAATCAGGTTGTGAGGGACTGGCAAATACTATAAGGAATGATTACATCATTAGCTACATCTACCTGTAACTATACTCACTGACCGTTTTATTGTAAGTGCACTTCATTTATATATGATTACTAACTCATCTAAAGCTCATCTGATTCAAAGAACAATAAATTCATCCAAAGTCTACCCCATCCATCACGGGAAAGGGACCGTCTTAGTACCACCACTGACCAGGTATTTTGTAGACGGTGTAGTCACGAAAACAGATATTGCAAAGATCATGGTCTCTTACCTCTGTAACAGAACCATTACATCCAGACTTTCAACACTTCATCTTACTCTGAAAGGGTCACTCATATAGATGCCCAGACCTCACATGCTTCTCTACCTTTTATCCACTAGCCAGACAGTCCTGACACAGTGAAGTCCCCGCTGTAGCCCCACCATTACCATGACCATCCATCTTCAATGAGGAAAGCACTTAGTCTATTTGGCCTATTTTTCCTTTTCTCCTTCATACCTCTGAAATCTGCACTAGTTGATTCAGCTTCTTTTCATTTGAGCGAAGGAGGGTCTAGGGTGATATAGGAAATAAAAGACGTGTGTACCCCAAAGAAAGGCAGAAGCTCATTGCAAACCTTTTGATCATGTTCTCCACTCTTAAATCTCCTCCTTAGGCCACAGTAGAGAGATGTGGTGGCATAGCAAAGTTGAAAAGATGGGCTCTTTACAGATGAAGGCTTTGATGTGTAATGATGACCAACACTTACATCTTTCAGCAACATGCTGAGAGTTTATTGGTCTTAAGGGCTGACTGTGTTTGTGCCATTTTCTCTTGTTAAAAACGAAAGACCTGGACTGCACAGCAGTGGCAACAACACTAGACCAATGACTTTTAGCCTTGAAGTGAATTTCCCATTTCAGGTTATGTGTGCTAATAGTAACTGTGTGGAATCTTTGAACATTACTACTGACAGATACCTTTAAAATGCATAGAAGAGAGGATGTTTGAGTTATAGTTCAATTTTCAACATGCTATAGAACTATGAGGAATGCCTGACAATTAAATAGGATAATTTTGGTGCAAGCATTGACCTCTTTATTTGAGGACATTGAGGATATTATGTATCTAGTTCATCCTGGACAAAATGACTACTTAAAAGTGACTACAGAGTTGGATCAACTGAATAAGTCTTTTTTAAAGACTCTTACATGTCCTCTTTTTGACTCTACACAGTCCCAGATCCTACTAAAAGGTGTTATTTCTATTCTTCTCCTCTACTCTTTGTTGCAATGCTTTCAAGTCAACAAGTCATTTTCACAGTGTCCTTAACAGTAGAGCACTCAAAGAGAGTGTGCTGTTTCTTTTTGTTCTTCACACCACAGCTGGTCATTTTAATGCATTTCCCTCCTACGACCACTTAGACTCCCCAGGTGACAGTGACACATTTGTATTTTTTTAGTTTTTAATTGAATTATTTACTTTTAGCAAGTGAATGGGCAGGAGGAGGATGCTTTAGGGCAGGGGTGTCAAACTCCGGTCCTGGAGAGCCGAATTCCTGCAGAGTTTGGTGATTTCTCTGGTCTGACCCTACAATTAAACCTGTTCATTACCTGCTGAGCTTAATCAGGTGTGTTTAATCAGGAAGTTCACAAAACTCTGCAGGAATCCGGCCTTCCAGGACTGGACTTTGACACATGTGCTTTAGGGGTTATTGGCTGAGTAGCTGAATGGAGTTCTGTCCAGGTCTTTTAGTCTGCAAGAATTTGTGATCTTCTGGGTTTACAACCTTGTGCTCTAGCTCTGTAAAGATTTTTATCAGCATATAAGCCTGCACAGCATTATGTTCATCACTATGTAAATTAGTTATTTGAAGTGTTTGTAGCCTGTTACTACAAACCTGCCCTGTTGTAATGATAATCCTGATTTACTAATGAAGTAAATAAAAATGAGGTAAGTTTTGTTTATTTGCAGAGCTTCATATTTTGTAAGTGGAAGTATGTGTGCACAACGCCTTTCCACCTCCACTGCACTCATTCACCTCAGCTGTTGTTTGTTTTATTTAGTTTTTGGGGGTTGTATTTCCATTACTTTTTAGTTGCCACTCCCCTTTCTGCACTTGAACTCACCAGGAAGCGCTAGGATCCGGGTTATTTTCTTCAGATGGGGATGCTTGACTCCACCTTCTGGCTCGCATCGATACCATAACAGTGAGAAATGGTGTCAATTTATTGTTAGTGCAAAACATGCTAGTTTCATGTTTATTTCAAATGTTTGGTGGAAAAAATTATAATAAAATAAATAAATAAAATATCACAATTTAATATTATATAGCCGTGAAAGTAGTAGTTATTACATACTTTAAGTCTTTGGAGACTACGATAAAATCCACAAATGCTCCAGGATACTATATTCTATGGTACAAGGGTGAGGCAAGTCAGGTTTTGATGTCTCCCACAAGATGCTTATAGTAGCTATCTCATAACAAGATAGCCTTTTACTTTATCAAGACATACTCTAGTTGAAAAATGTTTGCACATACAGTATTCTAGTGTTTAATAGACTTTATTAAGGTCATTTAAGGGCTAATGTCTTCTATTCTTGTGTATTATTATGCCCTGTAATAATTAAAAATTAAAGAGTGAATAGTTGAATATTATATTAAAATGAACCTCAATTAGAAGTCAAATTACTTAATTATGAATTAATTATTCTTCAAGTTATTAATTATAGATGAAAAACATACCATTACAGTGGATAATGTACTCACTCATTCTACGGTGAATAACTGTAGTTTGTTATTGTGCTTTCCTCCTTTACAAAATAATATTCTAAAGGAGGACAGATTTGCAAGATCAGGATTAGAGATACATGAGCTGTCAAAGGGATAGTCAACATTTTGCTATTGTTATATAATTGCCTTTAGGTATTGGTAACCTGCCCATTCCTCCTTACTAATGAAATGCCAAGCAGGCTTTTGTAGCTCTTTATACTCCTCAGGATTGGGGTGAAACTTCATCAGCCTGGCTGTAATCTCAGATGGATTAACAATGCGCTTTGAAAATACAGCATTAATCTGTATGGCCTTTGAAAGCTCAGTGATGTGCCCAAACCAGAAATAAGCTTCATGTTTTGAAATGGACAAAATACATACAGTACCAATTATTATTACCAAACTGCAGCTATATAATGTAGATTTAAGTGCAGACTCTGTTCATCAAAAAATATGCAAAAATAGGCAGAATCACATACAAAGTCTTGGGAAAAGAAAACGAAGCTCCATCCATCCATCCATCCATCCACATATATATATATATATATATATATATATATATATATATATATATATATGAATGTGTGTTGCATGAATGTGCTCCATCTCCATTCCTCCACCAAGCACTTTACATAAGAGCTTTCGCCTTTACGCCTGCCACCATGGCACATGGAGTGCACTGCCGCGCCTGCCGTTGCCTGGAAACTGTGGCCAGTGTGAACCAAGAGGAGAGAAAGAGAAGCACGAGAAACTCCGTTTACCAGCGACAAGCTGAGCATGGTTACAATTTTTTAACCTTCACTAAATGTAAACATACCGGTGTGGCTTAGGCCTCTTGCCTTCCGTATCATCTGTTGTGTCTGTTGGCATGGCACACTTGGTGCATTACCTTTGGGAGGAAGTAATAAAGCACTGCTCTAGGACATTGCAGTTTGTGATTGTAGTAAAATGTTATGCCAGAATAAGCACATATATCTGCAGTTCATTAAGTACACCTACTATACAGTACAGTTTGGAGAGTTTGTTAGCACTTTTTATATCTACATACATTTGACCTGAAATATGAACAGATCTTCATCCAAGTTCTAGAGAACCCAATTTAAAAACACAATACATACAAAACCATAGTCTTTTTTCTTTTTTGTGCAAAACGATTTAACATTTTGGTCATTCCTACTATTCAGTGCCATTTCAGCTTGGTGGCTTTCTATCAAAAAATGCTAAACTTTCCATTCATTCATTCATTCATTATCACACCCGCTTAATCCTTATTAGGGTCGTGGTTAGTCCCCCACCCCCTCACTGGGCGCAGGGCAGGGCATTACACTATTCAACTAAGCCCAGGACAGGGCGCCAGTCCATCGCAGGGTGACACACACACACAGACACAGACACACCTATGAACAATTTCTTTTTTTTTTTTTTTTTAGAGTACCCAATTCACCTGACCTCCATGTTTTTGGACTGTGGGAGGAAACCGGAGACCCCGGAGGAAACCCACGCAGACACGGGGAGAACATGGAAACTCCGCTCAGATGGGGAATCGAACCCAAGACCCCAGCGCTGAGAGGCGAACGTGCTAACCACTAAGCCACCGTGCCCCCCCTAAACTTTCCATGATTTTATTATTTTATCTGACAGAGGGCTTGTTAAATTATTTATTATTAATAATTTAAAAAAAACATTTGATGAGGAATATTATAAATAAGGCTATACTTCAATAATGAAAAATGTACAATTTGTTAGATATTTGGCTAAAATTTAATTGGCTACAGTTAAATTAGTATGATGCCCTGTCCAGCACCCCAAGAAGGGTTAGGGGGAATAATCCTGACCCTGACCAGGATTAAGCAGTTAAGAATATGGAGGAATACAGCATTATGTGCTTTGAAAAATGTATAGGAACCTCATTTTACCCAATAGCAGCAATAACTTCAGCCACAGGTTTCTGGTAAATATTCATGAGTTCAAGAATTATGACCCATTTCACACAAAACTGCTTCAGCTCGGTAATATAGATGGGTCTCCTTGAATGAACTGCTTTTTTAGGTCCTTTTTGGGTCAAGGTCTAGACCTTGAATCGGCCATTCCAAAATGTTGTAATTCTTCTGCTTTAACTTTTATTTAACTTTCTTATATGCCTTTGTCACGGTCTTGCTGTGTAACACACTTAGGGTTAAGCTTCAGTTGACTGTTGACAGCCCTGACATTTTCTGGAATTCTGGAATTCATAGTTGCATCAAAAACTAAACATTCTTTTCTCAAGCCAAGCCTTTATACTGCCACACTCGTGCTTCACAGATGGGATAAGGTTCTTATGTTGCAATGCTGCATTTGGTCTGTGCCAAATATAGCACCACATTTAAACCAAAACAGTTCTGTTTTGGATTCATTTGCCTACAGAACATTATTTGGAGAGAAGTGGCTACCTGGTTCTTGTTGAGGGTTGCTTGATGGTGGACTCAGGAACTGACATTTCCCCATGCAAGAAAGCCTTGTATGTCTTTAGATGTAGCCATGGGGCTCTTTGTGCCTCATTATTATTCCATCATGCCCTTTAAGTGTTTTTTTCTTAGATGACTACTCCTTGGAAAACAAACAATGGTGTTGAATTTCCTCCATTTGTATATCATCTGCCTCATAATGAATTGTTGAAGGTCAGACTCTATATTGTTCTTTCAACAGAGAAAGCCTGCTAAACTCACAACTGATACATTTAAGTAAGTACATTTTATTTTGATAGCACATTTAAAATCAAAGTGCTTTAAAAGACAAAAACAACTCCTCCGGTCACCGTGCAACACAAACAGACATATTAAGGGCATTTTCACACCAGCACTATTTGGTTCGATTAAATCGGACTCTGGTTTGTTGGCTCCCTTGGTGCGGTTTATTTCGTCCGGCGTGAAAACAGTAATCAAACTCAGGTGTGGATCAAACAAACTGTACCGAGACCTGTGAGAAGAGGTGGTCTCAGTCTGGTCCCAAACAAACTCAGGAGTGGTTCGCTTGTGGTGAGAACGTGATCTGACCTGACTATGCTGTACTCTACAAGTTTGAGTTAAACGAAGAGCCAGTTAGGTTAAAACTGTACTGTAGCTGCTGTCACGCGTCACTAACCCACCACATAGACTGTGTCACGCAGTGTTGTCTCACAGCAGATAAGTGAGGGCTCTCAAGACAGTTAAACAGCGGAATGAAGCTGCGGCTTGAGACAGGTGAGTGCCACGTGGCAGCTGCAAGACAGTACGTAAACGCCGTTTGGCAAGAGCAACAGGACATTGATGGTTTTAGCTCTTACTGCTGCTGATGTAGTGTTTACTTTCTTGCTCCCATGCTACACAGCTCTGACCAATCAGAGGAGACAATGAGTTCATGTGGTTTATTGGTGCATTTTGGTGCATTTAGGTTAGTGCCTGTGTGAAAGCAAATCAAATAGCTGGGAAATGCTCCAAGTTAAACAAACTTAATAATTGTTCATATTTATCTTAATAATAATAAGTTTTGAGCTTGGATTTAAAAACAGTTACAGATGGGGCAAATGTAATGTCACTTGCAACTCTAGAGCTTTGGTGCCGCAACAGCAAAGGCACGATCCCCCTAAATTAAGATGAGTCCTCGGGACAGACAGACGTGACAATGACTATAACCTTAAAGATCTTGCAGGTGTACACATGTTAAGCATGTCCCCATTATATATGATTGCCATTGCCCATTAAATGAAATACCTGTATTCATTTATCTCTTTAAATGAACAAATACCACTATAATCGTCGCTCACCATGAGAGACACTGAAACTCTGGTCCATGCTTTCATATCATTCCGCTTAGATTACAGTAACTCCCTTCTTATTGGACTTCCTAACAATTCCATTAAGTCACTTCAGTATGTCCAAAACTCTGCTGCCAGGTTAATCTCTCGCTCCAAAAAATCAACTCATATCACCCCGATTCTGTCTCAGCTACACTGGCTTCCTGTTCCACTTCGCATTCAGTTTAAACTCCTGCTACTAATTTATAAATCTCTCCAGGTCTAGCTCCAGCCTACCTAGCTGAGCTCTTGCATCCGTACTGCTCTTCTCGAACTCTTAGGTCCTCTAATTCTGGTCAGTTAATTATACCAAAGTTCAAATCACTGTCGGAGGCAGATCTTTTAGTGTCATGGCCTCCAAACTATGGAACTCCTTACCTCAGTCACTCAGAGACTGCCCCACTCTATCCTCTTTCAAGAATCAGCTTAAAACCTATTTTTTCTCGCTACATTTTCATTCTCCTCCTCTATACTTTATTTATTTATTTATTTATTTTTTAAAGCGGCCTTGGGTTTGAGAAAGGCGCTATATAAGTTCAACTTATTATTATTATTATAATCACTGTACTTTTTTGAAACAGACATTTAATATTGGATAGTTTTGTTTAAAAAATAATAATGAAAAAGGATATTGTGTTTTGTTATTTGTAATTTGACTCTCTTTATCAAGATGAAGATCTAATCACATTTTATCTCAAATTTATGCAGAGTGATACACGTGTTGCAGTGGCATATTAGTTTATGTTTCATTGGCTCAAGTGCTACTGGCAAGTACAATATCATTAAATAAAAGTGCATTAATTGAATCACGACCCAGAACTGGATTAAATGGTTAAGATGTTGGATGGATGTATTAATGAATTTTTGACTATATAGCAGTAAAAGCTTTCAAGTAGCAAGTGTGTCTCAGGTATAAGGCCTTATCAGAGAGATTAAGCCTGTGGTCATTTGGTTTTGAGAATCCATTTGACTAAGTGATGTGCTGTTACTAGGAGACTTCACTGAGCCAGCTTGATGCTAGGCCTAAGACCAATATGTGCCGGATCCTGTCAGAACAAAATCCAGCACCTCCCATATTTGGAGCGCCTGCATTATTTATGTGGATTCAGCACCTCTGTGACATTTTTAAAACAGGGATTTAATTATAAAATGAAATATGTAATGTTAGTTGTTTGGGTGTAACATCTTTTTCAAAAAACAAACAGTTCGTTTTGTTCATGTTTGTAGACAGTAATCGCCAGACATGTGGACTCGAGTCATATGACTTGGAGTCGAGTCCGACTCGAGTCACCAAACTGATGACTTGTGACTCGACTCAACAACATCACTAAAGACTTGCGACTTGACTTAGACTCTACCTTTACTGACTTGGACTTGAGATTTAAGACTTGAAAAGACTTGACAACCCCATTTGAACCAAATAAATAAGTAAAACTGGATCATTTTGTATTAAATGGTGCTGTAACACTTGTCACGACCCGATCCGTTCACTCTGCCTGATTTCTACCGCGCATGTGCATAAGCACGTCATTTCCAGATAAAGTTTTACGAATTACATTGAATCAGAGTCGTTTTGGTGAAGGATAAAAACTTTTGCATTTTATCGTTGTATTAAATTTATGGTTCATTGTTTGTTAATAAGAAGTCATTCATGTTTTTCGCACTGCATGATTACTTACTAAATGGTGGATTTACATTTTCGATGGGGAGCAGATCAGCATTAAACAACAGCAGGGTTGCCAGGTCCCATCCCAATGTTTGACATAAAGCGCCATATACAACCTGACACCAGCCTAAAATCTAAATCTATTTTTGGTATTATTATTATTATTATTATTATTAGTAGTAGTAGTAGTAGTAGTAGTAGTAGTAGTAGTAGTAGTAGTAGTAGTAGTAGTAGTAGTAGTAGTTGTTGTAGTAGTAGTAGTAGTAGTAGTAAATATAATGTAAGAATAACATAACTCCATATTAGCTTTTCTTTTTATATATGATTTATTGAACAATTTGAAAAAACACTTTGTCATATGTAAGTTATTTTTGTTATAATAAATACAGACTTTAAAAACATTTATGATTAATGTAATTTTAATATACTACTAATCAACTGTAGTACAATATACTATTAACTGCATCAATTGTGTTAAATATTGAAATGATGTTGCATCGGGTGACTTGACTAGGACTCGAAATTTAAGACTTGGGACTTGACTCGAGACTTGATTGTCAAGACTTGGGACTTACTTGTTACTTGCAACTTAGTGACTTGTTCCCATGTCTGGTAATCACAGTTCTCGCATAATTAAGTTACAGTCACGTTTTGTGTGGTCATGCATGAGTAGAGCATCAACAGTGAGATTTTGGAAATGGCAAAAAAAGACAACTCACTTTGTTGTCTTTTCTTAAAGAAGTAAGGAAAAGTGATGGGGAAGAACAAGATGCTAAAAAAGCAAAGGAGAGTGGAATGGATGACAGTGGTAAACTCAGCACTAGCAGCGACATTAACATTGCTAGTTTCGTGCCAGTGCCAACAACAGCAGTAGTACCAACCTGCATGATGGAGTCAGAGAGAAAAACATCAGAGAGCAGGAGTTCAGAGAGGGTTGTTCCAGTGGAGACACTAGCGACATGCCTGTAGAAGCAGAAGAAACTGTCTCAGACTCCCCAGAAATTTGGACTGTGGCTCAGTTGAAGATGAAGCAAATCTACTATCACTGGTTTGTCATGGTGGGGTGCACAACATGCAGGAAAGCAGGTTCTTTGGGACCAGAAACAATGGCAGGCATGGAAGTCTTTTTAATTGTTTTTTTGTAGGACACCATGCTCAAGGAAAAACTAATCCATTCTGCCAGTGGCATCTCTAAGATTTTATGATTGCAGCTCCTTATTGCTTGGTCTTTCTTATTTGCATAGAATGCTACTATGTTCGGTGGACACTTGAATCACTGTTGCATCTATGCAGTCTGGGACCCTTTCCATCACTGTCCACTGGCTGGATCACCTCACATTCAGTGTTCCATTACCTGATGTTTTACAAATTAATCACTGCTTAAGACCACACTGACTCTGTGTATTTTTGTAAGACACAGCATATTGTGGATAAAAAAAAAAGGATCTGAAAGGATTTATATTAATCCTTTCTTCATTCCCTAAAGTCTGAAGATAATGGAACTGACTGAAATGAGGAAGTTGTCACCCTCAAATCTACAACCTCAAGAGCTCTCCACTGACTGCAGACATCACTAAGACTAGTCAGACCTTCTCGTCTTTAGAAATGACCTCGCATATGTTTACTCCTCTGATTTCCCTTGCTGGACAAGTCATCCATCATTCCCATGAACGCTTAGCAGGGCCAGCCTCTAGGGACATGCAAGAGATGCCTATCAGATCACTTGTCACCATGGCTACAGTGTTCTCCTTGTATATTAATGTCAAATTCCAGTCTGAGTGTGTCTGCTTATGATACTTTTCATGATACTGAAATTAATGATACTGGCATTATCATCACGACATACATGCGTGGTTTGTCCACACCATATAGCTATGCTCAGGTGTGAATTCACACTAAACCACTTCCTCACTTCCCTCTTCCAGGATCTACGTATGTGTGCAGCTGAATATAGAAAATAAGAATACAGAAGAATATAGAAATCGAGAGAGATTGTGCACAACAGAACTATAAAACTACAATAGAAGAAAACTACAATGTGTCAATACAGTCAATGTAATACTCCACAAAAAGCACAGTTGATTGTAATAATGTTTTACATTAAAACAGAATTAAAACAGAATTATAATGTGTCCAGTATATTGAGTGTTTGTCAATGACATTGCCTTTTATTGGACCAGCCAATCAGATTTATAGGTTTTTAACAACTCGGCATGTTGTAAATATGAGACATGGGTTGAATGAACTAAAGCCCTAATCATAATGTTTGTCCTTGTTTGGAAAAGACTTCATTACAAGGGAAAATGGAAAAGTATAGTTTTAAAATGTGTCTAGCGTGGTCATTACTTACAAATAAAGACACAGATTTTTTTAGACTTTTCATTAAAACTTTTTTTTTTAATTTAATATAATTTAGTTTGCTGAATGTATTGCTCGCTTTAATTGAATGTAACAGAGAATATATCAAGAACTTATTTGATCAATATTATTGATTTTTTTTCAAGTGGTGTATTTTGTTTGTTTGTGTGTATGTGTGTGTGTGTGTTCTGCACATCTTGAAAATTCATATGAAGTATTTGTATGGCTAATTAGATGGAAAATCAAAACAAATGGTTACCCATTGCCAGCAGCTTCATTGTCATGACATCCAATTTAAACCATTTACATTTCATTATCTCAGCGTTACAGTGATTACTTGGTGATTTTTGCAAGAAGTATCAGATTACATTGTTCAGTTCCCTTGTGTGCACCAAATCAACTCCAATTAAGCCTTAATTCTTCAATTTTGCACAGTTCAAGTCATTTTCACAAGCAAATTAAGATGTTTTTGACATGTTGTCAAAATGCATCAGGCGTTTTTGCACGAGTCCAGTTAATTCAGAAAAAAAAGGAGATGATTCAATTATTATTATAATTCAATTCACATCAGGGCTGAGACATTGGGTTCTGCTCTGGGTGCTTATGTGATGGATATGGTCCTAATGTAATACACACCAGGGACTTGTTTGTCTCTTGATTTTGTCCTTGAAAGGAGACAATTTTCCTCAATATGTGTGTAAGGCAGTGGCAATCTGTTTAAATTAAAAATGTTTTTCTTGCCAAAGAACCAAGACAGTCAGTGCCTCTCGCTCACAGGCTACTCCTTGGACATATCAGTACCAAATCATCCTGCAACAAGAGTACGTGAAAATTTAAACACTAAATGTAGCAATAAATGGCTTTCTAACTAAAGGTGGACCATTGTTCCCTCTCGTATTCTTTAATCATATTAATCATATACAGCTAGAGCAGATGGCTCAGATAAACAGTCACATTTCACTTATTCAAACTTCTATGATGTGCCTTTGGTTTCACTCCAAAAGAAATTCTGGATTTTATTTTGGCATGACATTATGTAAGCCTGAAGCAACTAATTGAGACTCTTGATAATTAATAACAAAATGATTATTCATTAGCTTGTTTAATGGCATTTACAGTGTACTTCTCATGTAAAGTGAGACATGACAGAAAATAATCATAGTGGAGACTGCTGTGCTCAGCATGTTTGATTAAAAAGCATAAACTATATGAACATTTTGCTTTAACATCATCTAACAATATCCAGTCAAATGTTCAAAGCTCAGTTCACCTGGTAGAGCTGATGCTGGACATGAACATCTTACAAAATTAAATCAAAGTCCAAAACATCAAATCTTTTGCTTTAATCTGGCTCAGATCTGATATTTTCAGGGTTGTGTGGATGTGACATATCTGATCAAATCAAATTTGAGTTTGTATGTGGTCCCAGATCAGATATATTTCTGATCCGTAGACATGTGACTTGAATGTGATGGTCAGATCAGATTTCATATCTTTTTGCTTGTACGCATGTGCGTAGTGGGTGAGCCAGCGTTGCCTTCTCTAGTATACTCACATCGCTGTAGAAACAGCAACTAACTCGTCTACTAACGTGTGTTTTACCAGTTTTACTAAAATTAATCAGCTCATAAATACAGGGTTGCCAGATCCTCTAAACGTCCTATTGATTCAATTTCTTCTTTTATTTAGTGCAAAAACCCTGCAAACCGCCAACTTTTGACAGTTTTGACAGCTACTGTGTTTTTGCAAACCTGGCAACTCTGCACAAATGTGCTCAAGTGAGCCATTTCAGAGACAGATTTGTTCACATTACAGACAGATACAGCTCACTTACATTTGTGAATGTGAACCGTCAAGATCTTAAATCTGATCGGAGCAAAAAATCTGAATTGGGTAATGAGGCTTGTAATGTGAACATGGGTGGGTTTTAATTTGGGCCTGAATTTCACTTAATGATCTGTGTAGCATCTTGTCTTTTTTGGATGTCATTTGTTCAGTGAACTTACATGATAAACACATCAAAACTGTGCCTAAATATTAGGGTATAAAATACATGCTATAGTACTATAGTACATCTGCGCTGTCGTTCATGCCCATGTTTTTGTTGCTCTCTTTATGTTGTCAGTTGACATGTGTCATTTTGTTGGGTATAAAGCCTTCCTTGAGTGTTTCTGTCCTTGTCCGTCATTGTATTGTCAGGCTTGTGTTGTCCTTGTGCTTAATAAACGTGTGTTTGTGGGAACCAGCTGCATTTTCGCTCATCCTTGAACCCTGATCACTGACACATATCCCCAAAATAAATGACTAAGCTTGGTGAAAATAGTATTTTCAGACTGTATACTGTCATTCTTATAGGCTGAGTTAGGAATAATGCTGTTTTGCAGATGAGAGCACTTAAATAAAGTTACACTGCCATAGTGGATGACATGCTATGTGAAAACCTTCTAAATAAAGTCTACTATTGTACTAATATCTTATGACTTTGACCACATGGTGTTCTTGTTGTATGCTGGTACAAACTCATTAAAGAGCTTGATTAATATAATTTGGGAATGGGATTGCCCTCTGATATGTCTGACTGGAATTAAAATTAATATCCTGACCTAGAACATTAACATGGGACTAAACTAATAAGGTTTGTCTAATTGTGTCATATTTTACTGGTGACAACAGGGTCAGTGGTTTAGTTTGAGGAGATGAATGTGCCCTCCAAAGAATCTTTCTCTCTCTCTCTGTCTCTCTCTCTCTGTCTCTCTCTCTCTCTCTCACTCTCACTCTCTCTCTTTATATATGTATGGATGGAGAATATAGGAAAAGAGGTTTTAATACAGTGTAGTAGGTTTAGAGGTAATGTCTTACAGTTTTTGTGCCTACAGTGTCTATTTGCCCCAAGTGAAAATAACATTAACACAAGTCTCGTTTCCACTGCACAATTCGACAAAACAAGTTTCGCAACTGCGGCGTTTCCATTAAATGTGAAATACTTTTATAAAATCACGTGTGAATATGTTTGTTCTCACGATAAGTCATTACAAACATGGCGGCAGTGGATGCAAATGATTTGGTGACTGGGACAACAGTGGTCATTTTATACTGTGTGCTCATCATCAGCCATCAGAGGAGACGGCGACTTATCGAGGCTTTGGAGTGACAAGCCCCTTATACTTGGAAGCAGCTACGTATGCGGCATTTTTGGGAAACTGTAGTGTGAAACTCTGGATTCAACATTTTAGAATGGCACACTCAACTTTTAATGAACTTTGTGATGCTGTGAGATCTCTAGTGGAGCAGCTGCACATTGTCCAAGGATTCTCCTCGTTATTCCAAATATGCCGCGTCATCTTCATCCTCTTACTGTTTCTCTGTTGTTGTCTTTTTCTCCGTCGTCTTTTCGCCAATAGAAACGTCCGGTTGTTGATCACGTGACTCCCTTGCGAAAAAAGTCAATTTGAGTGTTTCCTTTACACTTTTGCGATATAAACCAATTTCAATACGACTGAAAAACCACCTCATCTTAGCGCAAAAGACTTTTATCAAAAAACGTGAGTTTTTTCAAAATGTTTCTTGTTTCCATTAAGCTAATTTTTTAATCGCAATTCTAATTTGCGATATTTCAGGGTCAATGGAAACGTGACTACTGTCTGGTTAATTGCAATAGTGCTGCCTAGTAAAATCTCAAACTTCTATGTTTACACAATCTGGTGACAGATCATATCAACCAGGAGCTGTAATGCAACAGTATAACATGCATGATATTGGCACATGAGTAACTTATGCAAGAATAAGAAAACATACACATCTAAATATACACTGATCAGGCAAAACATTAAGACCACCTGCCATACTGTAAAAGTTACCCTCATGCTATCAAAACAGCTCTGGTCATTGGTATGGACCTCTGAAGGCATCATGTCACACATCCCATTGAATCTGGACTTTGCAAAAGAAGAACACTTTGATGTCCTTGTCGTTCCTCAAAACCCAATACTGAACAATGTTTGCAGTGTAGCAAGGTGCATCATTCTGCTGAAAGAGGCCACTGCCATTAGAGAATACCATTGCCATGAAGAGATGTACTTGATCTGCAACAGTACTTAGGTAGGTGGTCAAAATAACATCTACGTGAATGCCAAGACTGAAGGTTTCCCAGCAGAACACTGCCAGAGCATCCCACTGTCTCCACCAGCTTGCCTTCTTCCCACTGTGCATTCTGGTAAGCAAAGCATCCAACCTTTCACATGATGTAAGAGAAAAAGTGAATCATCAAACCAGACCACCATATACTGTTGTGCTGTGGTCCAGTTCTGATGGCCACATGCTCAGTTTCAGCTAAGGAGAGGGGTCACCATGGGTACTCTGACCAGCCTGTGGCTATGCATTTCCACTTGTGGCAAGGCGTGATGTTCTGACACCTTTCAGTTATAGTCAGTATGAACTTTTTCAGCATTTTGTTCTGCAGTATCTCTTCCGTGGGTATATCAGACAAGCAAGCCTTCGCTCATGCATCAGTGAGTTTTGGGTGTCCTTGACCCTGTTGTTGGTTCAATGGTTGTTCCTCCTTGAACTTCTTTTGCCACTACATACCGGGAACACCTAACAAGTTCTGTCATTTTGGACATGCTATAACCCAGTTCTCTAGTCATTACAAACTGGTGCTTTTCAAGGATTATAATGTCCCTATGCTTTCCATTTTTCCAACACTTCAACTGTAAAAACACACTTTTTACTAGCTGCCAATTTTGTTTTACTCTTGCCAGCGGATACTGTAACAAGATAATGTTGTTCACTTCACATGTGATTGGTTTTAATGTTTGTGATCAGTGTATATATACAGTACATCTACTGTACAGTTACAGTATTATATTCAATACATAACTACTCAGTGTAAATGGTGTGATGTTATATGGCATGTGTAGGTTACTGTAAACCACCTCATGATGCAGTTTACAGTAAAAATAAATTTTTTAATCATTTACAAAAAGTGTATATAACATCTGCAATTATTACTATTTACACTAAGTGTATGGACCCATCTTCTTAACCACTTAATCCTGTTCAGGGACATGGTCCCCATATCCCTCCATTGAGCACTGAGCAGGGAATTACATTATTTTAATCCATTACTGACCAATATACACACTCTCCAAACAGGGCAGTTTCGATTTCCCAGTTCTCCTGACCTCAATATTTTTGAACTGTGGGAGGAAACCAGAGATCCCTAGGGAAATACACACAGACACAAGGACAGGGCTCAGCTCTCCGCACTGTGGGGCCCCAAACATCGAAGTCTCCTCTGGGCACCCCCCAGGCCCCCACCTCCAGCCCGAGCATATGGAGCGGGCACAAACCCTTTGGTCACGCACACATCCTGCAGCCCAACACACCCACTAGGGACTTTGATTTTTTGGGGGGTTGGATGGTACTGCATAGGGTGAACATGGAAACTCCACCCAGATGGGTAGACAAACCCAATTCCCCACCACTGAGAGGTAAGTATGATAGCCACAAAGTCTTAGTGTACATTTTTCTGTGTTTGTAATTTAAGACTTAATACTTACAGTATGTTTCCATGGCTGCATGTATTATTATGCCTCTTTCTAGCATCTCCTTAACTTTCAATTTAAATTGTATTCTACTTTTATTATTTTATTAATATGTGTCTGCCACGGTTGTTTGACTACTTTAGATCAAAGCTTTAGTATGGCTGAATGAGAAGAGGAGAGAGAACTCTGAGAGCTATAGATGAGTTCTGGGCTGCTTTTGCTTTGAGCTAGAGAGCCGGATCCTCCTTGCTGAAAATAGATGGACTCAGAAATGCACTGAAATATGGAGGCGAAGTGGTGGTGATGGATGTAAAAACTTTGTCACAGGAAATAAGAGGGTATATGAAATAACAGGGCATAGGATTAGACGGAGGAAGTACTCTGGGTAAGGTTGTCCCCATAAACTTTAGATATGTCATAACTCTATAAAATGAACACTTTCAACAACACATCTTCGAGGAAGCAAAACTGACTGCCAGGAGTTGTTCAAAGGTAAGTAAATGGAGCAGAATATCAAATCAGCCACACTTAATATATCTCAACCTATTTTCTATGGTATCCTCATGTTTTGCACATCCCTCCATTGAATGCATATGAATGAGGAAGAGAAAAACATTTTGCATTTTTCAATTGGTCCATAAACTGCACATTTACATTGAGAGCAAAGTGGTACTACAGAGGTGTGCTTTTTGTATTTTTGTACAACATAGTGCTTAAGGCACTGTTACTTTTGCCAGGAAACATGAGCACATTTATATTTTTCATAACTTACATTTTACATAAACAGAAGAAGAAAATCAAAAGTCTGAATTCAGGACAGTGTGCAGAGTCCCAGAAGGGACATGTGATGTATTAGTCTTTTGCAGGTAAAAACAGATACTGTGTGGTGTGCAGCCATTACTATCAAGTGCAAACAAGATACTACCAACTGTGCACCAGAAACTGAGTATCTAATGATCACTACATAGGATCTGGGATGGATCTATTAGTATTCAGTGCTATGCACACCTGAAAGTAGTAGTAAATACAGTATTATTTATCAGAGCATGTGACTGGTGCAGTGCCTTCAGTATCATTTCTATACTTCTGTGACACTGACACTCTACAAAAATGAATATTTCTAAAACTTAATTCAGCAATAAGTCTACAGTTTTTGTTCAAAAAGCTGTATTTTGTGGCAAAATAACAGAAGCGTATTAATAATGCAACAGTGCATTCTTTTTTCATATATTAATTAGTAATTTGTCTTGTTAATTCAGGAAATGTTTTCATGCATGATGCACAGTATCCAGTTGTTTTCTTGTTTAAATAAGTTTAATTAAAATATCTTACAGTCTACTGATCATTTAAATTAAACTGAATAAAGCCTTTTTTTAAAATAAATATTAAATATTTTTATTAAATTAAATAATAATTAAATATTTAATTATTATTTATTAAATTAAATAATTAATTATTTATTTTTATTTCATATTTTAAGAAGCTAAATGGTCAGATCTTCCAAATTACGAAAATAAAAAATATTGCAAAAATGAAGAATGGAGCTGACACATGGAGAGTAAGCCCTGAGTGGGCAAGAAAAACTGGAGCGGAGTGGAAGTAGGAGTTTTTAATGATGTTCAATGTTTTTAATGGAAATCAGAAAAGCTGAAGTGACCAAAATATGTCTTGAACAGGAAACAGAAGTTACTGTCACTAGTGCTCACCATAGTATTTGATGCACACCTCAAAGTATCTCCTCACCACACAGCATCAGTTGATCACAGTACAGTATCTGGTGTACAGAAAATTTTTACACATCCTCACCCTACAAATGTCCCTTTAGAGGCTCCATAACAGGGTGTAAATGTAAGAACCTGGAACAATTATGATAATTATCTAAAGGTAATAAACATGTACCCTTGAGAGTACCACCCCACTTACAGGGAGGTTACTGCCACAGTTACTGCTCAGTACAATTTTTTGGTGTTGGAAGTTGCCAGTTTTGTGCATAACACACCAACACAATGCATCCAAAAGGCACAGAGCTTTAAGTGTGACTAAGGTCACACAGTTGTTTTTGACCCTGTCTGACAAAGTGTGACTCCTTGTAGGTGAATAACACATCAGGAACTCATGGCAGAATGAATATTCAGACGATGTTTGTGCGCGGAGACTTCCAGTTCTACACCATCTGCTACATTCAGCTGTTCAGAAAGGTTGTCTAATGTGGGATTCTAGGGCAAAGGGAAAGACTTTTGTTTGTCCAAAACGCTAGCTGAGAAACTGTTTGTGGCTGTCAGAAGCCCTTGAAATGTCAAGAAGACTAGTATTGTTCCCCAATAAGACAAGTCTTCTAGACTGAAACATACCAAAAGCTCTTTCTCTGTTCCCCCCTTTCTCTGAGCTGGACTTGCTTTATTGAGAACACCCTCATCAAATCCTTTCTGTCCCTGCATGGCACAAATGCTGTTGATTTGTGCACTGGTTGAACCTTTTCAGGGTGTTTAGTCTGTGAAGCTGTGAGGGGGGTGGAATCAATTTCTTCACAAATGAGAATCTGTGAAATCCTCCAGGCTGATTTCATCATCCAGCAACTGAAAGCAGAAACTGCTGTGTGGCAGCTTGATTGCGGATTTTCAGCCCTTTGTAGTGTTTTCTCAAAATAAATAAATAAATAAGGAGAGAAAGAAATCATCTGTGATATTCTGAGAACTGACTGGATGTTCACTGCTCTTCTGTCACATTGTGTTAGCCTTTTCAGGAGGATATTACTGGGTAGAGTTGATGCTATGAGCAGGTGCCTGATTGAAATAGTTTTCTTTGTCCCCAAAAGAATGTTCATTTCTTTTTTTTTCTTCATAAATTGGAGCATTTAGTGCTAATAGTTTTTTTTATAATATGCACATTAACATGTTAGTGTTGTAAATGAGCGCATCATTTCTGCAGAAATGCAAGCAATCATTCAGTCTATGAAGTTCTATTATAAAATTGTCTTAAATGAACTTTCTGGAACTAATCTCTGAAACATTTCCTAAACTTTCAGGAAGATGAGAGTTAGCCCTTTCCCAGATAGCAAAATTATTCTGGCCCTCATCCCCCATTTAGTTTGGTCCACTTGCCTCATGGATTGACGGCACTTGGACTGACCACTCCCAGCTGCAAGATGTGGGCCCCATATACACCAGATTAGGGCCACATATCAGCCAAATGTAGGTAACACTGCCTAGTCTCTGCCAGAAGTGGACCACATCTGTTTTAGAACATGTGGGCCAAATGGCTTCTTTTATATGTGGGCCACTGATGGCTCATATGTAAGTAGCACTGTCATATCTCTGCTAGAAGTGGACCGCATATTTTATGGTACATGTGAACAAAATGTGTATTTTTAATATAAGGGCCACATTTGGCTCACATGCAGTTTGCCATGCCAGACAGTGGGCCAGCAGTGCCATTTCTCAGCCAGAAGTGGCCCACATCCATATGCTATCTGGGTTTAGTAGCAAGAAGACCAGAAAGAACATATTTTTAGCTTTAAAACAATGAGTATTTGTAACAATCTGGGGTGGAAAAGGAGAAGGAAGCAGCTGGGATTATATGAATGTAACTTTATTGATGAACACAACAAATAAACTGAGGTACGAGTCACACTGTCACACAGATACACTCAGCAAAACAAGATGCTTAAACACATAGGAGGCTTTATACAACACATGTTTAGACACAAACTAGAGCAGGGCTGTGGAACAGGACACAGGTGAAACTACTGAGACGTGACGAGACTAGGGGGTGCAGACTTGACGTAAACATGGCGTTATTGACAACAAAGACACACATGGCATAGACAGAGACATGACAGGGGCGTGGCTAGGAGCGAGGCTAAGGCGGGACTGTCACAGTATATCATATACACAAGACCCTCAAACAGGGAGGGTGAGGTCATCATGACAAGAAAAAAAATGATAACATAAAATGAATATTAATATTTGTCCACTGATCTTTATGGATGACTAATTTCGAACATTTTTATAGTCAAAATAGCTGAAATTGCATATTTCCTGTTCAAATACAAGGGAGAAACGGGAGGTGCGGCAGCAACCTCACCGAGCCTCACCTCTGAATGCACAATCCATCACAAACTGGATTTATACATGCAGTTGGCGCATGCCTGTTGCCGTATCGCTGCATGTTGCCAATATAATGTTGGCATATACGTTTATATACCCTGATTTTCCACAATCTGGCTAATGTCTTTAACCATTTACGTTTAATGTTTGTTAGTGACATATTTAGTTTTGCTGATGGAGCATAAAACCGCAGTGAAAAGGCACAGCGTGAGGCAGGGCAGTACTCTGCCGCACTGAAGGGGGGCGTACGTGAGCCAACGGCTGCTTGTTGCTGCTGTCCTTTTATGCAGAGGCAAGTGAGAGTCAAGTGCACTTTCTTTTCATGCTTTTCGTTGAGCAATCTGTATTAAATTGATTTTGGTATCAGAATTAAAAGCTTTTAAAAACAACTGAATATTTCATTAAAGGTCAAAATTGAAATCTGTCTTTTTGTACACCACTATATACTCTGTATGAATTGTATAATTCCAACAGCCAACACATGGAGGGTGCAGTGCAAATCCACTTTCTCTCGCTGCTGTAATTGTAACGTTTTTTCTTATCTTTATGTACCTTTAATACGTACCTTACGTGTGTGAGAGAGAGTGTGTGTGTGTGTGTGTGAAGAACGCTGATGAGATACAAAATAACCAGTAGCCAATTGAATAAGCTCCCCTTTTGGGTTTATATATTTGTAAATCCTACTCTAAAGAAGTCAGTGCCTCACCAACCATGAACCTCACCGCACGTTACTGCCCTCAAACTAGGTTTACATTGTTTTATATTTATGTTATAAATAATCTGCTCCAAACACAAACATTTTTCAATTTCCTCAAGAAATAAAACAAGGAATAGTGT
>BRDA01032411.1:0-25894 GCA_036984385.1 Crenuchus spilurus | reverse complement strand
GATTTAGATCAGGGGAACACGCAGGATGGTCCAAAAGAGTGATGTTATTCTCCTGGAAGAAGTCCTTTGTCAGTGTGAACTGCAGGACTGTCCTGCTGATAAACCCAGTCATTACCACACAGACGAGGGTCCTCAGTTATGAGTGATGCCCGCTGTGACATCTCCACAGCCAGCTGCTGTTTGACGCTCCTGCACAACCTGAAGCTCTACTGTTCCATTGAAGGAAAAAGCACCCAAATCATGATGCCCCCCCACTGTGCCGTGTAGAAAACATCTCAGGTTGTATCTCCTCATCATGCCAGTAACGTTGGAAGCCATCAGGACCATCAAGGTTAAACTTTCTCATCAGAGAAAACAACTTTCTTCACCTTTCAGTGTCCCGTGTTTGGTGTCCCTTACAAAATCCAAACAGGCAGTTTTGTGGACTTTGAAGATGTTTTTTGTTTCTGAAGCCCTTCCCTCACAGATGCCGTCTGATGGTTACTGAGCTGCAGTCAGCACCAGTAATGGTCTTAATTTGGGTAGAGGATCGTCCCGTGTCTTGACGGACAGCCAATCAGATCCTGCGGCTCAGCGCTGGTGAGTTTTTTTGGGTCTATCACCTGACTTTTTTGTTCCATAACCCTCAGGATCATTAAAAAATGCAAATTGACTGTCTTACTGTGTCCAACCTCAGCAGTGATGGCACGTTGTGAGAGGACTTGCTTATGTAGCTCAACAGTCCTACCACCTTCAGTCAGTGAGCTTTTTTACTTTAGCCATCAGGAGGTGATGACAGTGTAAACACTTGACAGAACATGACACTGAACCCAAATTTTTGTGCAGATTTTAGCTTTTAAAGACTCTGGTCTTAAACTTTTGATCAGCTGAAAAAATCATGTTTGAGTGAAAATGCAATTTTCAAAAACTGGCGGCTTAAAACTTTTTGTCTCATGTGCTGATTTCTTCTTTAGCATCGTGAAGCTCTGCTTAGAACCTTCTTAAGATCGAACAGTGCAAAATGCAAATTTTTTAACTGGTCTTAAGATCGTGATCAGGAGTGTAGTGCACCTCTCTCTTATTCAGACGTGACTGTCCATTGTGCCGATGTCAATCAGACCACCTTCACCCCTCCTGTATCAGACTGCAGTGAGTGCTGGAAGCTGCTGGCCAGTCTGTGTGCTGTATGTGTCCTCCTGTCCTCACTCCTCTCCTCCACCTGTGTGTACTGTATCTGCAAGAGAAGCACTGAAGGTAGGTTCTCCTTCAGCCTTCTATTTCTATGATAACTTTACCAAAAATCTCTTGCAACTGCCAGTTTTATCAGAAACACGTCTCTTCTAGCTCCACCCACTGACCACTTTATCAGAAACCCTTCTTATGTAGCTCCACCCACTGACCACATTTATCTGGTCTGTAAGAGACTGTAACACATCTATAGTTATAAAGTTGTTGTAGCTCATAGTGAACAGTGAGCGGCAGTAACAGAAGGTGTTTATAATAAAGGTTTTGGATGTTGAGTTGAGTTTTGTTACTTTCAGACAACATTCATATATTTGTGTTTGTTATTAATAGATTATTTTTATTCATTTATGTCAGTGACGGAGAGGACAGAAGAGTATCAGAGGGATGAAAAGCAGCATCAGGAAAGTGGAAAAAGTGATGAGGTAGTGGAGTACACACACCCACACCTTAACCTTATAAAGGTAACACTTCATTTTAGGACTTTATAGCACCTACAAAGGCTGTGACTGACCTAATGCTGGACAGCCTTTTCCCAGTCATTAATACATCTGCCAGTTTGTAAACCTTTAACCTGTTTGTGATGATGAGCTTCTGTAGCCTTATGAAGACCAGCCTAAGTCAACATTTTTATGATGTTTTGAAGGCCACTGAAAGCACAAATGAGCCACAGTGGCAGGCAAAAGTTTGGTCACCCCTAGTAAAACATGTTACTGTAAATAGTTTTGCCGGCTGAAGATGGAAAGATCTCCAAAAGGACTTTATAAAGTTAAAGATCACACATTCACCTTGTACTTTATTATTTTAATCTTTTACATTGTCAAAATGACAAAAAAGCAAAAGGTCTCAAAGCAAAACTTTGGACACCTTCAGATTTAGGGACTGTGATGGTAAACCTTTTGAGGTATTTGGGGTAGTTTGTTGAGGTATTTTGAGGTGTGTTTAGGATCCTTACCCATTTGTGTAATGTTCAAATGTTCTCCGTGCCATTGGCTGCAACACAACCCCAAACCATGATTGATACACCCCCATGCTTAGAGGAGAGGTGCTCTTTTCATGAAACTCTGCTCCCTTATTATTTATTCTTCATATTTATTATTATTGTGATTTATTGTTATTTTTGTGATATTCAGGATGGAGGAGATGTTTGTTACACTTCGCTGGATTTTCCGAGCAGAGGACAAAGACACTTGAAGAAGAGAGTCGAGAGCTCAGATTTCAGTACATATTCTGAGGTGAAAACTGACCGGATGTAGGAGTCCTGACCTTCTCTGAGGAAGTTGAGGAGCCCTGGTGAAATTAATTGGTCAGCTCGAGTAGATTTAGAGGACTCATAGTGCATTTTTACCAAAGTGATGGTGCTTGTGCTGGAGCTGGTATGGAGAACCAGAGTGTTTTAAGAACCTGCATTGCCACTGGTTTAAGAGCCCAGTGTTTACATATCAGAACTTGGAGGAAGATGTTATAAACCACACTCACTCTTCTACAGATTCTGATTCTTACTTTGAGGACATTTAAGCATCCATATACAGTGTTTTAACACTTCACATACCTGTCTCAGAGGAGGATGCTGATCATTTGCACAGCATCCAGTCAGTGTCACCGAGTTCACTTGATTTGCTGCGGTACATTAATTGGCCAGTTGATGGGCTAGCGAATCACGGTTTACACCATTTTCAGTTATGTAGTGTCCAGCTTCACTTTTAGTACTTCTGGTGGTTACAGCAGGACACTACACTTTGGTGACTTGCATCACAGATTCTTTGGTTTTAGACCAGCAAAACTGCCTGTCCTGAAAGGCAATTTTGCAACCATTTGGGATTTTGGCACTAGGACCCAAACCTTGCCTGAACAAAAGACATTTATCTTTTTCAAATGTTCAGTTTAGCATTTGGCAGATGTTCTTATTCAGAGTGACTTACAGATCCAGCCATGTTATACTTATAACTCAATGTCTTATTGGTATAATATGGTGTATTTGTCCAGGCTGAGGACTGAACTCAGTTGAAGTCAATGTTTTTAGCACTAATCTATACCAACTGCTTGATTTTAATACCTTTTGTCTATTTTTGAGTTCTTCAGTTGTCTATTTTTCCAATGTTTATGTCCATTTTGTCTAAGTAAAGCATTTCTGCTAATGTCTCAGTTATTTCTTATAGGTTTCATACTGAAGACTAAACTGTGTCCAAGTTTAAATATACAGGGACAAACAACCTTGGAGTTTCAGAATCAATGACACACTAGAGACATAGAAAAGATTTATGTTCAATGGCTTGTGTACCACAGCTTTATTAGAAGTGAGAGATACCACACACGACAGGACACATGGGCTTCACTCGGGAAATGTGTCGCTTTTATTATGCTTCCCCTGATAAACAGTGAATAATTCAAGGGTTCCGACCTATGTATCTAACCTAATACTACAATCTATAATGTGGCCTTGTGAATTATTCATAATGTAACCTAGCAAAGATTTAAAACATAGCCTAGCAATATAGCATAGTGACTAGAGTGACCAGACGTCCTCTTTTACCCAGACATGTCCTCTTTTTGAGACTTAAAAAACATGTCCGGGCAGAATTTCACAAATGACCGGGACTTTGTTTTACTCGAGAAGCGTTTCATTCACTAACTAGTCTCACTTTCTATTTTTTTTTTCACCCCTATTTTGTTTGGTTTGCTTGAGTGAGATGTTGTTCTATATTAAATGGAGACAGGTGAGCATTAGGACCCAGCAGAAATCCAAGCGCTCAATCTGAAACCTTTAGGCTGCACACAAGCTCACCCATTGGCTCTGCCGTTTCTTGCTAACATGTGATTGGCCCTCGCTATCACTCCCTCAAACAGTGTCTGAACTTCAATTTGGCAAGCAGTCACTTTTGACTTGTAAGTTGTTAATATACTGAGTGTTTGTTTTGCCTGTGTCACGTTTTGATTGGAAGAATGGTGGTGTGTACACAATGTATCATTTTGTTTTTGCATATTTGAAATATTCAGATATGTTCAAATAGCCTTTAATGTCTTTTTCTGCATGTTAGTGTTGTTAAGAGCCAAAAAAGCTCTTTTTTCATAAGTGTCAGCCCTATGCATAGTCTTTGTATTTGAACATGTAATACATTATACGACCCAGAATCCCCCCACCCCCACCCTAAACCCCCTCCATGCTGAGGTGTCCTCTTTTTTATCATCTCAGATCTGGTCACCCTAATAATGACATATAAGTGACAAGTGAAGATTTATTACACAGCCTAGTCACATAGTCTATTGACATAACCTAGTATAGATTTATAACATAGCCTAGTAATGCTAGTCACTCAAGCTATGAATTTGGTTCTGTCTGAATTCAGTAGATAAGCTAATAAATAACTTAGTTTCACTTTATTCATCTCAAACCAACATCAACCAACTCTACAACAGGAAACCCGCACAGAGACCCTGCAGCTCAGACCACATCAGACCTCTGCACACTGACTGATCTCACATCTGATCTGAACAGTGTAGAGACAACTTTCAGACCTGACAAAGGATGTGAAACTGACTCGGGATCAGCTAGAAAAACACTTTAGTGACTGAAAGTTACAATCATGGAAACATCTGTGGTCAGCAACCAGACGCTCACAAAACACACACCGGCTCATTTCATTACATACACATCAGACTTTTTAGCTAAAGGCCTCTGGTTGTTGGTCATCTTGCTCATCATCATCTTCAAACTCCTTGTCCTGGTGATGATCATGGTGGCAGCAGGATCTCCAATCCTGGCAGCAACTCCAAGCTCCTCCTGGAGATCACCAGCTGTTCTCAAGCCAAATTTAAGATATAACCTCTCCAGCGGGTCCTGGGCCTGCCCCTGGGTTACCTCCCAGTTGGATGTTACCTGTAATAACTCAAGTGGGAGGAGGCCAGGAAGTGTCCTTATGAGATGCCCAAACAACTTCAACTGGCATCTTATGATTTGGAGGGGCAGCAGCTTTACTTCGAGGCCTAATTTCTGTCAGTGACCTTACCTTGTCACTCACTACCCATAACCATAGCTGAAGATGGGAATGTAGACTGACTGGAAGACCGAGAGCTCTGTTAGATCATCTTTTTGAACTTCCCGAGTGGTCAGTGTGCTGGTCTGCCTAGCCTTAGCTCAAGAACACATATAGCCTGGTAAACTATCAATCTGTTTTATTTACTCAAAGAAGTCCAAACTTATAGGCCAAGTCAGTGACCACAGTGCTGTTCACAGTGATATTTGACCTCTGCTTTTAATCCATTTATACCATAAACATACACTAGGGGGCAGTGAGTACATATACCCAGAGCAGAGGTCCAACACCCACAATGCCTGCGGAGCAACGGGGCCTTGTCTAATTTGTTTGAATGGATCAAAGAGCAACTCTTCAGTCCAAGTTTCACTTCTCTACCCTTTAGGCCACAACTGCCTCATGACAGTCCAGTTATTTGTCATTCTCATCTGATACCTGGTTCAGCTAGTATTTCAATACTTCTTGTGATGGCTGAGAAGCATCATGGAGAACATCATACTAGCTCACAGCTAATTTAATGTGCTTCTTAAAGTCATAAAGCCTCTGATTTACCAAGATAAATGACTTTAAATACAGAGCTTTGGTGCTGTTTGCCCTTTTGCACAGTACGTGTGAAGACTGAGTCTCACCCACACATTAAACAAACCAGAGAGCCATCAAGTCAAAAACAGGAAACCCACAGCGAGGCCTGCAGCAGCTCAGGACAACACCTCAGCACTGAACTCTCACTGACTGATCTCAGGTACAGGTGACTGTCCTTAATGCAGCTGGTAACTGTCCTTAAATCAGTTTAGAACTTCTAACTTCACTCAGGTGTTCACCAGAGCCTCCAATGAGCTCCTGTCCTGGTCCCAGCCCATCCAAAACTCAGTCCTGGTCCTACCCCATCCAAAACTCAGTCCTGGTCCCACCCCATCCAAAACTCAGTCCTGGTCCCACCCCATCCAAACCTCAGTTCTGGTCCCACCCCATCCAAAACTCAGTCCTGGTCCCACCCCATCCAAACCTCAGTTCTGGTCCCACCCCATCCAGAACTCAGTCCTGGTCCCACCCCATCTTAGTCCTAGTCCCTTCTCATTCCTCCAGATCTCCTGCTCTGGTCTTGGCTCTCTCATGTTCACATCTCAGGAGCTTCACACGAGAGGTTATCTTATGTTTTCTCCACCAGACTTGCAACATCTAAACCCAGGTTTGGTGAATGTTTTGAACACTTTAACCTTCTCTACACTTTACTGAACGACTGTGAGCTTAACACCTACAGACCCAGTGTGTCCACAGAAATGTGGTTAAATATCAGGTGGTGAAACAATTGGGTTGGCCAGGGGCGACCACCCAACAACTAACCAATCAGAGTGAAGTTTGTGCTTCATTTGTACGCCTCTCATTGGTTGAGGTTTTAAATTAACTGAGCTGAGAGACGGAATCAAAAATAAAAACGTTCCACTGACGTGGACCAATCAGACATCGACATCCACTGTAAAGACCTTCACCATCACCGCCCACCCAGCAGAAGTCTCTGAGATGGAGAGATCAACAGTCATCCTCATCACTCTCATCTGTAAGTAAACTTTTACATCTGGTCCTTATTAGCTCAGCTACTGTCCAGATGTTTAAGTCTGGAAGTCAGTTTCTGATCATTTAAAGACACAGAACAGTGTTTAGTTTGTTAATTCTTCAGACATTGCTGTGTAAGCTTAATGTCAGACGATGCCTCCTGAAGTAAGATCTTATACTCCACTGCTCAAAAGTTTGGGGTCACTCATTATGGTGAAGATGCCATCACATACTTTTATTTCTCAAGAAAGTTCTTTGGAGACTGTGGTGAGGTAGGAGAGTATCACCAATCTACAGCTCAGTTTTGGGTTTTAGACTTTATTACATAATTAAAGTAAACATTATTATCCACCAGAAGTTTAGTACATATTTTACACAAAGCATCAGAGGAATATGGTGGAAATATGTTTATGAAGTAATATTTCTGATCCTAGTGATTAATAGTGTGTATTGACATATATGCATGTACTCTATTTATGTGTATTTATGCAGGTATATGTACATAGGACTGTTTATATATGTACATGCATGCCAGCAATAAGTGCAATGACTTCTCGCCACTTTATAGCCCTTGTTTTATATTGTATCTTTGTCACTTTACCATTTTCTTTTTTAATTTATATTTAATAACCTTATAATGCATATATCTCAAATCTATAATTAGAGGGCTTGAAAAAAGCCCTCTTCTACTGTTCTGTGTATTCTTCTTCTTCTTCTTCTTCTTCTTCTTCTTCTTCTTCTTCTTCTTCTTCTTCTTCTTAAGCACTTTTTGTGCGATTAATACAGCCCGAACCACTCAGACTCCATTCGAACACTGTTAGGTAGGTAATGATGACGCGACCTGTGCTAAGTATTTTTCGAGTTGATGACATTTATAGTTTTTAACAAATTTAAGTTTTACCCCAAAAAAAATCCCCATAGAAATGAATGGGGCTGATTTTCAAACTGCAGTAACTCGGCCATCTTTAGAGCTACAGCCATGAAACCTTAAAGGCTTGGACCCAGGGCAAATATCTCTGGAAATCCAAATTTATAGACAGGTGGGACATTTTGTTCTCTTTTTATCTGAATTTAAATTGTCTGACCACCTCCTCTTTTTACTATTGACTACTACAGCCTGAATAGTAGTATTATAACACCAGCAACACCTTCACAACCGCCTTGGGTGCCATAGCACATCCTTGGGTGCCATAGCAACTGCCTTTGGTGCCATAGCAACTGCCTTTGGTGCCATAGCAACGGCCTTTGGTGCCATAGCAACTGCCATGGGTGCCAGAGCAACCGCCTTTGGTGCCATAGCAATGGCCTTTGGTGCCATAGCAACGGCCTTTGGTGCCATAGCAACCGCCTTTGGTAACATAGCAACCGCCTTGGGTGCCTTAGCAACCGCCTTCGGTGCTATAGCAACCGCCTTGGGTGACATAGCAACCGCCTTGGGTCCCTTAGCAACCGCCTTTGGTGCTATAGCAACCGCCTTGGGTGACATAGCAACCGCCTTGGGTGACATAGCAACCGCCTTGGGTGCCTTAGCAACCACCTTGGGTGCCTTAGCCACCGCCTTGGGTACCTTAGCCACCGCCTTGGGTGACATAGCAACCACCTTGGGTGACATAGCAACCGCCTTGGGTGACATAGCAACCGCCTTGGGTGCCTTAGCAACCGCCTTGGGTGCCTTAGCAACTGCCTTGGGTGCCTTAGCAACCGCCTTGTGTTCCATAGCAACCACCTTGGGTGCCATAGCAACCGCCTTGGGTCCCATAGCAACCGCCTTCGGTGCCTTAGCAACTGCCTTGGGTGCCATAGCAAGCACCTAGCAGCACCTTAGCAACCACCTGAATTAACATTGCTACCACTTAGCAACACCTTAGCAACCACATTAGATTTCATAGCAAATACCTAGCAACCTTGTAAGTGTAACTTTGTGTCTCAATTTGTTTGTCCCAGGCATTCACCCTAAACTTTTTTAAGCAATGCAATCATAGGCAGGAGGGCCACAGTACAGGAGATCCCAGACAGGCAGAGGGCAGAGAGGACTGTCATGTGACTGTGAGCAATGCCGTCATACGCAGGAGGGTATTATCCATTATATTGGTTCAAACAGGGCAAGAGTTTTCAAGCCCTCTCTGTAGTTCCTTTAGGAAATGCATATGTAGTTATATATACACTCCTGATCAAAATCTTAAGACCAGTTAAAAAAATTGCAAAAATTTGCATTTTGCACTATTGTATCTTAAGAAGGTTCTAAGTAGAGCTTCACAATGCTAAAAGAAGAAATCAGCGCAAGAGACAAAAATTTTAAGCAGGTAATTTTTCGAAAACTGCATTTTCACTCAAACATGATTTTTTCAGCTGATCAAAAGTTTAAGACCAGAGCCTTTAAAAGCTAAAATCTGCACAAAAATTTGGATTCCATGTCATGTTCTGTCAAGTATTTACACTGTCAAGACCTCCTGATGGCAAAAGTAAAAAAGCTCACTGACTGAACGTGGAAGGATTGTTGAGCTGCATAAACAAGGCCTCTCACAACGTGCCATCACTGCTGAGCTTGGACACAGTAAGACAGTCAATTTGCATTTTTTAAATGATCCTGAAGGTTATGGAACAAAAAGTCAAGTGATAGACCCAAAAAAATTTCACCAGCGCTGAGCCGCAGGATCCGATTGGCTGTCCATCAAGACACGGGACGATCCTCTACCCAAATTAAGACCATTACTGGTGCTGACTGCAGCTCACAAACCATCAGACGACATCTGGAGGGAAGGGCTTCAGAAACAAAAATGTCTTCAAAGGCCAAAAACTGCCTGTTTGGATTTTGTAAAGGACACCAAACACGGGACACTGAAAGGTGAAGAAAATTGTTTTCTCTGATGAGAAAAAGTTTAACCTTGATGGTCCTGATGGCTTCCAACGTTACTGGCATGACAAGAAGATCCACCTGAGATGTTTTCTACATGGCACAGTGGGGGGGCATCATGATTTGAGGTGCTTTTTCCTTCAGTGGAACAATGGAGCTTCAGGTTGTGCAGGGGCGTCAAACAGCAGCTGGCTATGTGGAGATGTCACAGCGGGCATCACTCATGACTGAGGACCCTCGTCTGTGTGGTAATGACTGGGTTTATCAACAGGACAGTTCTGCAGTTCACAAAGCCTGACAAAGGACTTCTTCCAGGAGACTAACATCACTCTTTTGGACCATCCTGTGTGTTCCCCTGATCTAAATCTGACTGAGAACATTTGGGGATGGATGGCAAGGGAAGTTTACAAAAATGGACATCAGTTCCAGACAGTGGAGGCCCTTCATGAACCATCTTCAACACTTGGAGCAACATTCCCACAGCCTCCTGAAAACACTGGCATCAAGCTGCCTAAACGATTGTTTAAAGTGATCAACAAGAACAGTGGAGCTATTCATCACTGAGTCCTTTTTTGACACTTTGATTTCTGGGTTTTCGTTTTTTTTGTTAGCTATAGTCTTAAACTTTTGATCAGCTGATGAACAGCCTTTTTCAGTTAAATTGTTGTTTTCAATAAATTTCCTGCTCAAAACTTTTTGTCTCTTGTGCTGATTTCTTCTTTTAGCATTGTGAAGCTCTACCTAGAACCTTCTTAAGATCCAACAGTGCAAAATGCAAATTCTTTCATTTTTTTAACTGGTCTTAAGATTTTGATCAGGAGTTTATGTTTATGGACTAAGATCTTTGATTCTAGTGATTAATAGTGTGTTTTGAGGTTGTTTATGGACTAATATCAGAATTTATTCTGGTAAATAAAAATTCTGGGCAATCGCTAACATTTGAGTGGTTTATGTGCTTATTTATGTGTATTACTCAACCACAGATGAACCAGCAGCTATGTATTCTTTTAGGAACCTTATAAGTGTTTAAAGAACATTTTAATGCCTCCAAAACTATTAATCTGTTAATAAAGTACATTAAGGGTTTTCAACTAACCTTTAAAACTAACCTTTAAAACAGATTCTTGGTGGCACTTTTATGGGTTCTAAAATTGTGAGGTGCCTTTAAAATAACTCCTTGGAACCCTTTAAAAGTGTAGATAATGTACAGTCATTGTATGTTGGGAGAAGATGCTCTTGGAGGATGTTTTGATGCAGTTCCTTATTCATGGCAGTGTTCTTAGGCTAAATTTTGAGTGAACCCACTGCTGTGGATGAGAAGCAACCCCACACATGAATGATCTCAGGATGCTTTACTGTAAGTGTGACACAGGACTCATTGTAGCATCACCTTTTCTTTTCAGACAATCATTTTCCAGATGTCCCAAACAGTCTGAAGGGGCTTCTTCAGAGAAAATAACTACCCCAGTCCTCTGCAGTCCAGTGCCTACACCTCCTGCAGAGTCACTCTGTACTTGATGGTTTTCTTTGAGAGAATTGGCTTTTTCACTGCCCTTCTTGACACCAGACCATCCACCAAAAGCCTTTGTCTTACTGTGTGTTCAGATGCCCTCACACCTGCCGTCTGCCTTTCCTGAGCAAGCTCTGCATGGGTACTGACCCAAACCTGTAGCTGCATCCTCTTTTGGAGATGGTCCTGATGCTTGCTTGACTTTCTTGGGCACTCAGAAGCCTCCTTCACTGAGGTTGAACCTCTCTCCTTGTCATTCTTGATGATTAGATAAATGGTTGATTGGGGTGCTGATCTATGAGCAGTCATGTCTTTGCCTTTTGATGTAATGCAATGATGACTGCATGTGTTTCCTTGGAGGTAACCATGGTTAACAGAAGAAAACCTAATAGCACCACTACCCTTTTAAAGTCTCCTCTTCTTATCAGCATGATAAAATGATCTCAGCTTGTCCTCATTACCCTTTTCTTCTGATGATACAGGACATTTTGAAGGGCTGGAATGCAGTAATTTTTGTGATAAGGTCATTTTCATGGCAGGGAATCACTTTGCAATTAATTGCAATTCATCTCATCACTCGTCACAATCTAGAGTTCATATTCGCAAAACATTTGCCAAAGGCTGTAATGTACTACCACAATGTGTAAAGGTATGTGATCTACATACCCTTCTCTAATCTAAAGTGTGATTGGTGTATTTCAGATGTCCTGGTCTCCAGCATCTCTGGAGCAGATGTGGTGATGAGAGCCAAACCAGGAGAGAATGTCATTCTCTACAGCGACTGTCCTTGGAAGCCCAGATCTGACACTGTTTGGTTTAGAAACTCATCTACCACTTCTCTCAAAATATCAACAGAAAAGATGATGCTCAATGAGTTTTCACGTTACTATTTACTTTATAATCACTTTAACCAAACTCAGGATCTTCTGGTGAAGAACGTCAGTGAATCAGACTTAGGTCTGTACTACTGCGCTATAGTGGAGAAAAAGATCTTCACAGATGAAAATGGACATGAAATTGTGCGTGAATACATTCGTCATTATGGAAAGAGAACCATTCAACTCTCTGTGTTTGGTAAGATCATTCATTCTGGTCTGTTGGTTCCTCTGAGTATCAGTCTAAGAACACTGAAGAACAGTATTTGAAGGCTACATAAAGTCATCACAAGCATGTATTGTATTGTAATCTGTTGTGTTGTAATAACATAAAGATCTTTGAATGAAGTCTTACTGAACATGACCTCAGATGCCTTTATGTTTAATCAGTGATCACTTATTTCAGACAAGCCTTGTGCTGATCTCCATCAGACCACCTCCACCCCTCCTGTATCAGACTGTAGTGAGTGCTGGACACTGATGGTCAGTCTGTGTCCTGTATGTGTCCTCCTGTCCTCACTCCTCTCCTCCACCTGTGTGTACTGTATCTGCAGAAGGAGAACTGAAGGTAAGTCTCATCTCTGTGGCCACTTTATTAGAAACCTGTCTCACTGAAGCTCCACCTACTGTCCACTTTATAAGAAAGCTTTCCTTTTTTAAGCTCCGCCCACTGTCCACATTATCATAAACTCCTCACATCAGTGGTCAGGTTCTGATATGATACTACAATGGCAGTGTTACTGTGAATGGACCACCAATTAAATAACTGGACATGAGCGGTACTAAGATCAGAAACTGGTCAGTGATGGGTGGTTTAAATGGTATAAAGATTTATTTTCAGTGTGATTATAGTGGACGTCTAAGAAAAGTGGAGAAAGTGAGTGAAATGGATGGTACATGTAAGTGTTTGGTTTTATTTCAGTGGAGAAAATAAATGAGGTGAGATGTGGACAAAACGAGAGTCCTCCACCTGTTTGTAGTGTATCTGCAGAAGAAGAACTGAACGTAAGTCCCATCTCTATGGCCACTATATCAGAAACTACACTCTTCTAGCTCCACCCACTCTCCACTTTATCAGACATACACCTATTCTGTAGCTCCACCCACTCTCCACTTTATCAGTGACACTCCTCTTCTAGCTCCACCCACTCTCCACTTTATCAGAAAAACCTCTTTTAGCTCCACCCACTGTCCACTTTATCAGAAACCCTATCCTACAAACTTCAAACATAACGTACACATCTGTTATTATAAACATTGTATATTTAAGCTTTTTAATGTCTGTGTAAATGAAACATTTTAAATCTGTGGCAGGTTGGAGGAGGAGATGTTACAGATGTCTGTTACTCTTCTCTGGACCTCCTGAACAGAGGACAGAACCGGCTGCAGAAGAACAGAGCTGAGTGCTCTGACTTTGGTACATATTCTGAGGTTAAAACTGCAGAGAAGGATTGAGGATCTCTGAGAACAGATTCATGATATTTATCAGAGGCCACTTCATTAGGAACACAAGCCTTGTATCTACAGTCACTGTCCATTTGACCTCCACTGACCTAACACAAGGTGCACATAGTAGTACAATTACAGACTGTAGATCATCTGTTTCTCTGTACAGCCTGTTATTCAATACTCAGGATCCTCACAGTGCAGGTGGATCATTCTCAGTGACACTGATGTGGTGGTGGTGTGTTAGAGCTGCTGGAGATGTTAAACACTGAAAGCACTAATTGTCCACTTTATTAGACACACCTACAGTGGTGTTTGAAAGTTTATGAGCCCCATAGAACTGTCAATATGTCCCCATAAATATGACCTAAAACATCATCAGATGTTCACACAAGTCCTAAAAGTAGATAAAGAGAATCGAGTTAAACTAATGAGACACAAATATTAGACTTGCTCATTTATTTATTGAGGAAAATGATCCAATATGACATATTTGTGAGAGACAAAAGTATGTGAACCTTTGCTTTCAGTATCTGCTGTGACCCCCCTTTACAGCAATAACTGTAACTAAACGTTTCAGTAACTGTTCTTTAAACGTTCTTTAGTAGAACCACTTGTGTGTTTAGGGTCGTTGTCTTGCTGCATGACCCACCTTCTCTTGAGATTCAGTTGATGGACAGATGTCCTGACATTTTCTTTAGAATTCTCTGATATAATTCACAATTCATTGTTCATCAGTGATGACAAGCCGTCCTGACCCAGATGCAGCAAAACAGCCCAAACCTGATACCACCACCATGTTTCACAGATGAGATAAGGTTCTTATGCTGGAATGCTGTGGTTAGTTTGATTTAAACTAAAAAGTTCTGTTTTGGTCTCATTCCTTCACAAAACATTCTTCTAATAGTCTTCTGGCTTGTTCACGTGATCTTTAACAAACTGCAGACGAGCAGTAATGTTCTTTTTGGAGAGCAGTGACTTTTGGAGAGCAGTGACTTTCTCCTTACAACCCTGCCATGCACACCATTGTGGTTCAGTGTTCTCCTAATGGTGGACTCATGAACATTAACATTAGCTAATGTGAGAGAGGCCTTCAGTTGTTTAGAAGTTACCCTGGGGTCCTTTGTGACCTCGCTGTCTATTACACGCCTTGCTCTTGGAGCGATCTTTGTTGGTCGACACTCCTGAGGAGGGTAACAGTGGTCTTGAATTTCCTCCATTTGTACACAATCTGTCTGACTGTGGATTGGTGGAGTCTCTAGTTCTAATTCTCTAGTATGTCTCTAGTTCTTCATTGGTGGCCACAGGATGCTGTTGGCTGGATAGTTTTGGTTGTTGCACTACAGTGTGTAATTGTATATAGAAATACAAAAGTGCACCTGCATGGTCATTGGAGCAAAAATGGACATTGAGTGGAGATACATGGTATGTGTACCCTACATATTGACTTTTATTTGGACATATTTCCTTTGGCTTTTCCTACAAAACCTTGGGACTAATATTATCAATAAACTGATGGATTCTGTTTTTTGTTGTTTCATTCACTGATCTTGAGAAATATTAACATGAAGAAAATGTTTCAAATCTTTGGGAAGCAAGACAAGTTCTCAGTACCTCTAATAATGTAGGTTTGCCTTTTGAGTGGGAAACCCAGTCTCCTACATGTAAGCCTTTGTGAGCGGTAGATGATCCAGTAGGTGTTCAGCACCATGGACAGTGAAAGCAGTCAACCAGCTCTCAAAGATGTGTTGACTCTGGTGTACACGTGTCTCAGAAGTAAGGAAATGCCCTTAATAATGGTTCTGCAGTCAGTGATCTAATTTTAGACACTGTGGGGGAACCTGATCAGCCATCTTGGATTCAACTTCAGATATAGACGCATCAAACCAGTAGAGAATTTCACCAGACAGAAACTGTCACATCAATGACCATTTAAAGAGTAAAACAAACCAAAATGATAACATGGGTTACAATCTCCTTCTGTCCAGTCTACTCCTCATGGCAGTCTAGAGGAAAAAATTGGGGTTAGCAACAAATAACTCATGTTCTAGTCAATGTGTTGTCTACTAACTTACTAACAGCCCTAATGTGCAGAAGCTGAAGACAGATAGTTGGGCTCACTTCAGTCTAATTTCCCAAACTTTTCATCAGTGTTGTCTGATCACTGACTTCAGCTCCCCTCCCCCTCCAAAGTCTAAGACCAGCAAGCATCAGTCAGCACTACAACAGGAAGCCCACACTAAGACCCTGCAGCTCAGACCACATCAAACCATTACACACTGACTGATCTCACATCTGATCTGGGCTGTGTACAGACAAGTTTCAGACCTGATTAAAGAGCTGAAACTGACCCAGGATCAGGTTTAAACATTCACACGCTGGTGCAGAAACTGAAACCCTGCAGCTCATTTCACCAAACACAGAAGAGACTCTTACACTGACTGTAGTGTAGCAGGTATACAAATGTGACTTTATTGTTTCTATACAATACAGCACTGTTGTTAGTCTAAGACCAAATCTCTCTGAGCTGAGGGAGTAAACTGATGAAGCTCAAATGAAAGTGTAGCATCTTCTCTACCCCCCCACCACCATAGTGATGGAAACACTTGTGGTTAACAGTGGCTACCATGTAAACATGCCGACAAAGAGAAGCTCATAAAGAGGCCTAAAGCACAAGCAAACCATCACTACACCTAAGATCTTTTTACAGGTTGTCTTAAGTCAAACTCTTCAGCCAGACGTTCTTCACTAATTAAGAACATAATTAAATGTAAACAAACTCTGTTTATATGTGTTTTCTTACTGAATACTTAAAGCAAACATCATCCTGATGATTGTAACATCATTTACTCCCCAAAACAAGTCAACACTGAGTCTGAAAAGTCAGAAAGATCCACAAGGAGTCCACTGGGGTGCTAGTAAGATTGACATCAGGCTATTTTGTCCTCTTGGGTCATCAATGCTATTGAACTTGGCATTGATACTCAATGTTGCAAGTGTGTAAAGTGGCCTATTGTCCACTTCAATAATTCACAAGTTTTTTTGTCATTTCAGCTAAATACAGTACATATTGAACATACATACTACATACATAAGTGTATATTGAGGAGTCTGACAGCCTGAGGGAAGAAACTATTAGACAATCTAACAATGAGGGTCTGAATACTGCGGTATCATCTATCAGAAGGCAGAAGGTGAAGTGACCATGTGATGGGTCCTCTGCATGCTGAGAGCTTTTTGGATGGGATGCAGTGCTTTTAGTAAATGTCCATGAGAGATGGGAGGGAAACTCCAATGATCTTCTCAGTCATCCTCACTATACACTGGAGAGTCTTGCAGTCAGATGCAGTGCATTTCCCAAACCAGACAGTAATGCAGGTGCTCAACATGATCTCCGATTCCTCTGTAGAAGGTGCTCAGGATGGCAGTGGCAGATGAGCTTTCCTCAGGCTTCTTAGAAAGTAGAGATGCTGTTTAGCGTTCTTACTTATGGAGCTTGTGTTGAGGGACCAGGTGAAGTTCTCCATCAGCTGAAAACCAAGGAATTCTCCACAGAGGAGCCTTCAGTGATCAGAGGAAAGTGGTCTTTCTGTGTTCTACCAAAGTCATCAATCATCTCTTTAGTTAATGACTCTGCACCAGTCCATTAATCTTTCTGCAATCTGACTCATTATTTGCACTGATGTGATCTGATGACCCACCACAGTCACATCATCTGCAAACATGTTGATGTGACTGGAGCTGTGCATTGCTGCACAGTCATGAGTAACGTGAACAGCAGTGGACTGAGCATGCAGCCTTGAGTAACTCCAGTGCTCAGTGTGGTGGTGCTGGAGGTGTTTACCAATTTGCACAGACTGAAGTCTCCCAGCCAAGAGGTCCAGAATCCAGTTGCAAAGAGATTTTCAGTCTCACTGAGCTCAGCTTTCTGATTAGTTGCTGAAGATTGATGGTGTTGAATGCTGAGCTGAAGTCAGTGAATGTCCTTTTTGTCCAGGTGAGTTAGTGTCAGGTGGAGAATGGTGTCTATGGCATCATCTGTAGAGTGGTTGGCGGAGGAGGTATGGTTTGTTTTCTCATCACCACATTGTTCTGTGCCTCAAACTGAGGGTAGAAGTTTTTCAGCACATCTGGAAGGGAGGCATCACTGTCACAGGCAGGTGGAGTAGTCTTGTAGTTGGTGATGTCCTGGAACCCTGCAACATGTGCCGTGTGTGTCACTGCTGTTCTGGAAGTGGCTGTTGATGCTCTTGCCATGTACGAGGTTCTCTGATGGCCCAGGACAGTCTTGTCACCTGATTAGAAGGTGGAGTTTCAGGGAGGGAGGCGACCAGGATCACAACAGAGAAGTCTCTTGGTTAATAAAATGGTCTGCATCTAACAACTATAAAATCCAACAGTGGAGAACAGACGTTTGCAAACATACATTCTTGTGTTTCACCAAATGGGTCTGCACTCCTATTGGCACAGCAGCAGATTAGCCCATCTAGCTGAATAGCGCTGTCTGGATAGCAATGGTAGAGCCGGATGGCTATGGCTAGCCTTTAGCGTAGCACAGAACCCAGCTCACTTCCCTGGTTCTGGTTCCACATTACTGTACTATACGTCTACTCTGAAATTCCTCAACCATGGGCCTCAGTCTAACAGTATAAGTTGATCAAATGTCCAGTGATTGTAAGTATAATGTGGGTAGTCTTCACTGTTTACCAGAGATATAAATGAGTGAACATCTTTCCCCTCAACACTGGCAGCATATATCTGACACAAAGTTCACTTGTGCCTAAACAGGAAAACCACAGCAAGGCTCAAGATGCATCAATCCAGTGCACTTTAACATCTTTAGTGACTGATCTCACATCAGAGCTCTGACCAAAAATTACTTTTAGGCTTATTGTTTTTAATCAAACTTTTTATTTACAATACCACAATTAGAAAAATTGGCCAGTCCATGCACTTGTCCATTAACAGTGACTCTCTATGCTATATTGGTCAATATCACATGTCTGGAAACAACATTTAACAACAACAAGCTTGCACCAAACATTTGGCTGCATACATTTATTTATCAAGAGATGAAACCTCCAGACTGTAGATTGGCTCACCAACAATGGCTTTAAAGTAGAACTCTTTGATTAGAGATTCTGCTTGTATTAAACCTTAGAAACTGCTTCTTGTTGTCTCGAAAGACTAAAAAACACATTTTTACATGTACCCTTATTTACACAGACCACCACACAGCCACCAAAAGATGCTATAAAAAGAAATATGTTCCACTGATGCTAGCCAATCAAATGTAAGACATGTCTACATCAAAGAATTGCCCTTATACAAGTGGTAAGCGGAAAAGGTAGGAGTTTCTTTATGCATGCTCTCATTGGTCACTAGCACTTGAACCATACCACTTAACCCAATGAGCTGCTCGAAAACTGGAGAGAAATGTTCCACCGACGTGGACCAATCAGAACTCAACACGCACATCTACTTCAAAGATTCTCACCATCATCCCCCACCCTACAGCAGTCTCTGAGATGGAGGGCTCAAGAGTTACCCTCATCACTGTCATGTGTAAGTACAGTTTGTTCATTTGTAGCTGAAGTTCTCTATTATTGCTAAAACAAGTGACGTTTGAAGTGTTATCTATTAGAGAACATGAAGGTTGAAGGTGAAGGCAACAAGATTCTGTCTTTGATGTTGATTCATAACAAGCGGTGACAAAAATTCCTTGCTTAATATCTGCTTTAATGTTTCTCACCATCACGACTCAACAGTAATTTGCAATGGATACAACAAAAGGGACTCTTGTCATTGTAATCTGTAATTAATGTCTGAAACTTTTGTACTTTCAACAAAAGGAATATTGGTATATTGTGATGCTGGAAGATCTAAAGCAGTGGTCACCAACCCTGCTACTTTCGAAGAGACTATAGCTTCAACCCTAAAAAGACCTCACCTGACCCTTCTAGTTATTGCCTTCAGAAGTTCTTGATTAACTAAACAAGTACTGTGAGCTTTGGCTCTGAGGTGAAGTCTACAGGAAAGTAGAGCTCCAGGAGGAGGGTTGTTGACCAAAGTGTCCTTGTATTTCAGGTATTTTGTTGTCCAGGACCTCAGAACAAGAAGTGAAGGTGAGAGTCAGACGAGGGGATGACATCACAATCTACTGTGACCTTACTTGGAAGACTGGACTTAGTAAAGTTTGGTTTAGAAACTGCTCACATGAACATCAACCTCGTCTCATCATAAAGGAAGAAGATATGAAGAAAGGAGCTTTTCCACGTTATTCTTTTGTGTGGAATCGATCCAGGAAAACTCCTGATCTGCAGGTGAACAACGTCACTGAGGCAGACCTGGGTCTGTACTACTGTGCAGTACTTGAGGCTTCAGAACTATTGGAAGATACCTACTATTATGGACGAAGAATCACTCAACTTTCACTGCAGGGTAAGTCTGATCTTTCTGAATGAACTTGTAGGCTATAATAATTTAAGAACATATTTTTGGCCTCAGTCTGTACCTCATCAACGTCTCCTAGTGCTTCATGTAAGGAGAATTAACTTTTACGTTCTTTCTTGAACTTTAAGACATAGATCCTTCTGCTGATATCCCCCATCCTGGACCCTCCACCCCTCCTGTATCAGACTGTAGTGAGTGCTGGAAGCTGCTGGTCAGTCTGTGTCCTGTATGTGTCCTCCTGTCTTCACTCCTCTCCTCCACCTGTGTGTACTGTATCTGCAAGAGAAGCACTGAAGGTAGGTTCTCCTTCAGCCTTCTATGTCTATGGCTCTTCTCTAACGTTCTATGTCTAAGATCACTTTATCAAAAACCTCTTGCAGCAACGGTCCAGTTTATCAGAAACATCTCTCTGGAAGCTCTATCCACTATTTTATTATAAATGCCACTTTTTTCTAGGTCCACCCACTGACCAGTTTATCAGAAACTCCTCTCTTCTAGCTCCACCAACTGACTGCTTTATCAGAAACTCCACTCTTGTAGCTTCACCCACTGACCACTTTATCAGAAACTCCTCTCTTCTAGCTCCACCAACTGACTGCTTTATCAGAAACTCCTCTCTTCTAGCTCCACCAACTGACCACTTTATCAGAAACTCCACTCTTGTAGCTCCGCCCACTGACCACTTTATCAGAAACTCCTCTCTTCTAGCTCCACCAACTGACCACTTTATCAGAAACTCCACTCTTCTAGCTCCACCCACTGACCACTTTATCAGAAACTCCTCTCTTCTAGCTCCACCAACTGACCACTTTATCAGAAACTCCAATCTTGTAGCTCCGCCCACTGACCACTTTATCAGAAACTCCTCTGTTCTAGCTCCACCAACTGACCACTTTATCAGAAACTCCACTCTTGTAGCTCCACCCACTTACTACTTTAGCAGAAACTCCTCTCTTAGCTCGACCAACTGACCACTTTATCAGAAACTCTTCTCTTGTAGCTCCACCAACTGATGACCTTTATCAGAAACTCTGCTGTTGTAGGTTCACCTACTCACCACCTTTATCAGAAACTCCTCTCTTCTAGCTCCACCAACTGAGCACCTTTATCAGAAACTCCTCTCTTCTAACTCCACCCACTGACCACCTTTATCAGAAACTCTGCTCTTGTAGCTCCACCCACTGTCCACTTTATCAGAAACTCCTCTCTTCTAGCTCCAGCCACTGATCAATTTATCAGAAACTCCTCTTTTCTAGCTCCACCCACTGATCAATTTATCTGAAACTCCTCTCTTCTAGCTCCACCCACTGACCACTTTATAAGAAACTCCTCTCTTCTAGCTCCACACTCTGATCACTTTATAAGAAACTCTTCTTGTGTAGCTCCACCCACTGATCACTTTATCAGAAACTCCAGTCTTCTAGCTCCACGCACTGACCACTTTTCCAGAAACTTCTTTCTTTTAGCTCCACCCACTGTCCAATTTATCTGGTCTGTGAGGGAGCATTTATAAGGTTGTTGTAGCTCATACTGAACAGTGAGCAGCAGTAACTGAATGTGTTTATAATAATTTGAATGCTGAGTTGAGTTTTGTTACTTTCAGATGACATTCATATATTTGTGTTTGTTATTAATACATTATTTTTATTCATTTACGTCAGTGACGGAGAGGACAGAAGAGTATCAGGGGGATGAAAAGCAGCATCAGGAAAGTGGAAAAAGTGATGAGGTAGTGGAGTACACACACCTACAAAGCTTACCTGACTGACCTACAGCTGGACGCTCTTTTTTCATACAACATCTGCCAGTTTGGACAAAAGCAGCTTTAACTTCTGTAATAAACCTTTAACCTGTTTGTGATGATGAGCTTCTGTAGCCTTATGAAGACCAGCCTAAGTCAACATTTTTATGATGTGTTGAAGGCCACTGAAAGCACAAATGAGCTACAGTGGGAGGCAAAAGTTTGGTCACCCCTAGTAAAACATGTTACAGTAAATAGTTTTGCCGGCTGAAGATGGAAAGATCTCCAAAAGGACTTTATAAAGTTAAAGATCACACATTCACATTGTACTTTATTATTTTAATCTTTTACATTGTCAAAATGACAAAAAAGCAAAAGGTCTCAAAGCAAAACTTTGGACACCTTCAGATTTAGGGACTGTGATGGTAAACCTTTTGAGGTATTTGGGGTGGTTTGTTGAGGTATTTTGAGGTGTGTTTAGGATCCTTACCCATTTGTGTAATGTTCAAATGTTCTCTGTGCCATTGGCTGCAACACAACCCCAAAGCATGATTGATACACCCCCATGCTTAGAGGAGAGGTGCTCTTTTCATGAAACTCTGCTCCCTTATTATTTATTCTTCATATTTATTATTATTGTGATTTATTGTTCTTGTTATTTTTGTGATATTCAGGATGGAGGAGATGTTTGTTACACTTTGCTGGATTTTCCGAGCAGAGGACAAAGACACTTGAAGAAGAGAGTCGAGAGCTCAGATTTCAGTACATATTCTGAGGTGAAAACTGACCGGATGTAGGAGTCCTGACCTTCTCTGAGGAAGTTGAGGAGCCTGTAAAAAACATTTTTATCATTTTCAAAAATTTAGCTTTAGTCTGTTTTTGAGTGCTTCAGTTTGATGCAGTAATGTTTATGTCAATCATATCTAAGTAAAGCATTTCTGCTAATGTACTTCACTCAGTTATTTCATATTAAGGATTAAACTGTGTTTGAGTTTAAATATACAGAAACAAACAACTTTGGATTTTTAGTATCAGTGACAAAGTAAGGCAAAGATCTATAATGTAGCCTAGTGACATAACCTAGTTAATTATTCATAATGTAGTCTAGCAATGTAGCCATCAATGTAGCCTAGAAACAAGGCAAAACAGCCTAGTGAAGATTTGTAATGTTGCCTAGCAACAAAGCATATTGATATAGTCTATTGGGTAACACTTTATAATAACTTTCATTAATAAACCATTAGTTAATGATTAATAACTGTGAAAAAATCATTAGTTTGAGAATTTGAACATGAACAAATGTTTATAAATGACAGTTCACATAGTTAATAATGATTGTATTCATTTTTGCAAATGTTAACAAATCATTAGTAAATCATTAGTTAATGAGCTTGTAATGAAATGTATTATAATGTGTTACCGTCTATTGACATAGCCTAGTGAAGATTAAGAATGTAGCTTAGTGACATAGCCTAATGAAAATGTATAATGGAGCCTAGTAGTCTAAGGATATAACCTAGTGAAGATTTGTAACATAGCCTAGTAATGCTAGTCACTCAAGCTATGAATTTGATTCTGTTTGATTTCAGTAGATAAGCTATATAAACCAATTACTAATTGTAATAATTCTATACCATCACTATTGTTTGTCTGAACAGAAATCCTGTCAGACTTATTGCCAACAGATCTAACGGTTTCCTGAATTTTGGGAAGTCTTGGCCTCTGAGGGCTTTATCACGTGTTAATTAAGTCAAAATGTCTGGAACTAGATAATAATATATTCTGCTCCTGAAGTAACAAAAATAGTTAAATTCCAGGGAAAACACAAAGGTATGATGTTTCCAGGTCAACCCTGGATAATGTCCTTGGGACAGCATGGGAAGCTAGGTAGCTTACAGTATAATTAATGCTAAAACAGGTGGGCTGGGTAGGCTTTGACTGTATGAGGTGGGCTTTGATGTTACGAGGTGGGGTTTTGACTGTGTTGGGCAGGCTTTGACTGTATGAGGTGGGGTTTTTACTGTGTTAGGTGGGCTTTGATGTTACAAGGTCAGGTTTTTACTGTGTTGGGCAGGCTTTGAGTGTATGAGGTGGGGTTTTTACTGTGTTGGGCAGGCTTTGACTGTATGAGGTGGGCTTTGACTGTATGAGGTGGGTTTTGATGTTACGAGGTGGGGTTTTGACTGTGTTGGGCAGGCTTTGACTGTATGAGGTGGGCTTTGATGTTACAAGGTCAGGTTTTTACTGTGTTGGGTGGACTTTGACTGTATGACGTGTTTTTATGTCTGCATTAAATAAGGTTTTTACTGTACTGGATAAGGTTTTGTGTGAACTGTATAAATATGCTAAATACACTGAAATTGCTAAACAAAGATTTTTGAAAGTCTTGAGCTTACTTCCAAACCATCACTACTCTCTTTCTGAACAGACATCCTGTCAGACTTATCATCAGTAAATCTAACAGTCTCCTAAATTCTGGCCTTTCAAGGCTTAATCATGTGTTGTATATGTCAAAATGTCTGGAACTAGATCTTAAGTCAGAAATGATCAGAATAGTTAACATTTGTAATGAATGTTATTGCACACATGAGCCCTGTCAGATATAAATAGTCATACATGGCTGTACACAATCATAAGTAATTGAATTGTGACCAGCAGGAGGTCTACAGTATTAACCTTACAGTAAAGGTGTCAAGCACGACAGCTGGCGTCAAGAAGTGAGGACACAATCGCAAGGAAAGTTACATAAAGTTTACTGAAATGAACAAGATGTAGCACAAACATATACAACTAAACATGAAAAACAAATGAGGTCTAGGACAAGGACTAGGAACCAAGAACAAAAAAACAAAACAACTAGCCACAAGCAACAGAAACACAAGGGCTTAAATACAGAGATACAAAAAAGGAACAGGTGAACACAATAATGGGCGGGGCTAGACAATGCCAAACTTAAAAAGACAGTATGGGGAAAACATGACAGAGCATGACGGTAACCTCCCATAAAGCACCTAGCCCACGACGTGCAAAACAAAACAACCCCCATAAAGTGAAACCAAAACAACCCACACAAACCCCAAGAAACCTCAAAACATTAACCCTGAGTACAAAATGAAACAAAATCCCATATAACCCCTACAAAACCCAAAAAACAAAACCAAGGAACCCCCCACAACTCGGAGATCAAAACAGAATCAATACACAAAAAGGAAAAACACAAACAGTCAACGTGGAGGGTCTTTTAGTGTGAAATGAAGGAGTGTAGAACAGACCAAAAGATCAGTCCACATGGCCAATGTAAGAAGGTTGGCCAGGTCCTGGGAGACCAGCCACAAAGATCACCCCACCAAAAGGGAGCCCACAGGGGGACCAGAAACAGAAAGGGTGGGAGGGGGGGCACACAAGCCTGCGGAGTACAAGCAGAGCTCAGGACAGGAGCAGGCTTGTGTGTTTGTGTGGTGCAGTCTGCCACTGAAGGGAGCGGAGCAACCATAATGCACTCTGGAACCGAGGCGTCCTTGGTGCCTTCAGAGAAAAATGGAGCTTCACCACGCCAAGGAGAAATCAGTGCTTCCTCACCAAAATGAAGAAGGATGGTGCTCTGTCACCGCACTGAGGGAGAGGCGGTGTATCCTCGCTGCACTGAGGGAGAGGCGGTGTATCCTTGCTACACTGAGGGAGAGGCGGTGTATCCTCACTACACTGAGGGAGAGACAGCGTATCCTTGCTGCACTGAGGGAGAGACAGTGTTTCCTCGCTACACTGAGGGAGAGACAACGTATCCTTGCTGCCCTGAGGGAGAGGCTGTGTATCCTCGCTGCACTGAGGGAGAGACAGTGTATCCTTGCTGCGCTGAGGAAGAGGCAGTGTATCCTCGCTACACTGAGGGAGAGACAGTGTATCCTTGCTGCGCTGAGGGAGAGGCTGTGTATCCTCGCTGCGCTGAGGGACAGACAGCGTATCCTTGCTGCACTGAGGGAGAGGTGGTGTGTCCTCGCTACACTGAGGGAGAGACAGTGTATCCTTGCTGCGCTGAGGGAGAGGCGGTGTATCTTCGCTACACTGAGGGAGAGACAGCGTATCCTTGCTGCACTGAGGGAGAGGCTGTGTATCCTCGCTACACTGAGGGAGAGACAGTGTATCCTTGCTGCGCTGAGGGAGAGGCGGTGTATCTTCGCTACACTGAGGGAGAGACAGCGTATCCTT
>BRDA01032406.1:493-37337 GCA_036984385.1 Crenuchus spilurus | reverse complement strand
ATAAAATATTGACATTTGCCATCTCCACATCATTGCATTCAGCTTTTATTCACAATTTGTATAGCGTCCCAACTTTTTTGGAATCCGGTTTGTACATTGCTCAGTATGATTATGCTGGTTGGAGCTGGTTTTGTGCTGGTTTAGCAGGTCGCTCAGTATGATTATGCTGTTAGTGCTGGTTTTGTGCTGGTTTAGCAGGTCGCGCTGTATGATTATGCTGGTTAGTGCTGGTTTAGCAGGTTGCTCAGTATGATTATGCTGGTTAGAGCTGGTTTTGTGCTGGTTTAGCAGGTTGCTCAGTATCGTTATGCTGTTAGTGCTGGTTTTGTGCTGGTTTAGCAGGTTGCTCAGTATCGTCATGCTGTTAGTGCTGGTTTTGTGCTGGTTTAGCAGGTTGCTCAGTATCGTCATGCTGTTAGTGCTAGTTTTGTGCTGGTTTAGTAGGTTGCTCAGTATCATTATGCTGTTAGTGCTAGTTTTGTGCTGGTTTAGCAGGTCACTCAGTATGATTATGCTGCTTAGCTCTGGTTTTGTGTTGGTTACATGAGAAAGTAATTCCATTATTGTGTAGATGTTACAGATTACTTTGTACTATGTTACCCCAACATCGATGTCTTCCCCACTGAGGTGGAGTGTTGTTGAGGGGAAAAAAGAAAGCTTTGAGTGCATTTTGTATGAGCAAACTCTCGGTTGGAGGAGAAAAGTGTGAAAAGCTCTTGTGTTTCTCTGCTTAATTGATTAGGGCTTTTAAAGCCACTTCTGTTTCCTTGCTTTGAGAGATGGACGTCCTCTGGAGTGCCTGTGCCTGGGGATACAGCTACTCAACAACATTTTTCCCATGTCTGACAGTGATGTGATGTGCCCATATTTGTGTGTCTGTGGCATAGTGAAGAAAACGAGGGTTGAACGGGGTTCAGAAGAAGCTTAAATGTAAAATTTGCCAGGACATTGTGAGAAAGGTCAATGCTGTAATTAGTCTTCACATTCCATGCTGCATATTCATTCAAACTTCCTTGAATTCATGGATTGTGGCTGCCTAATAAGGACTTAGCTCTCCTGACCCATTTTGACTTAACAGTCTGAACAAGCTGCATGCATTTGGGGAGGCTGACACGGCATAGTTCGTTACCCATTTGGAAAACGGTTGACTGCGTGGGAAGGAGTCACAGTTGTCAGAACAGCTCGGCTCTCAATCATGGATGTGAGAAGGCTTTTGCTCGCCAAGCGGAGTTCCATCATGCGCTTGTGTTGTAATTCTTCTTGACGGATACAGCATGTCAGACAATTGGTTTGGAGTGTTCTGTTGAGCAGGGGAAGTGATTTTCTTCCCTAGGTTGGGTGGGGAGGTGAGAGGGTTGCGTAATGTGCTTTATACATTATCTTCAACTGCATCTGAAATGGGTGAAGTGGGAAGTGTAAGTAAATTACAACAGACAGCAGGGAGCTGGAGGAGCGAAAGCAAAACTGTGAAGTTTGTCCTGAACACCAGCGCTTGCCTTGTGGGAGTGTCTCAGTATCTCCCCCTGCTACGCTAAAATGAATTAGCAAGGCTAATTACTCTTGTTAACATCCGCAGCTAGCATGCTGTTATGAAGACTCCAGTGGAGATTGCACAGAGCTGGAGATGAATGCCTTCCTGCCTATGGATCAGCATGGAAAACACATTCTAAATGGCAGAAACACAGTCATGCCTCAAGGCAAGAGCACTACTGATGTGAGGAGAATCAGCTGAACTGCTGAACTGCTTCTTGCCAGAATGGCAGTGCTTTAGCACTGGGCCACTGTGAAGAATGCTCATCTCAGACCAAATCAGAATGATACTCCACATCCCTTAAATGGAGTCTTTCATTCTAATCATGTCTCATCAGCTGGCGAGAGCGATGGCGGCGCTGAGAGATTTGAAGCTTGCTATAAATTTTCGAAGCCTCTGGTAATAGCAGTGTGCTCTGTCACAGCATACTGATAGCACTCCCGGCCTTCATTAGGCTGTTGAAAGACAAGCTCTGATTCGGCGCAACTTCTGCTCTCTTCCATCTGATAGCTGTGGGTCTCTTGGTCCTGAGTGTGTTGCTCGTCACCCGCTGTGCTGAGCATTAAGCTGTTCTCTCCTTTGCCTTTCTCCATTCTGAAGCCAGCCGAGTGATTAGCTTTGTGCCCCTGCTGCCCCGTTGTGCCTCTGTGTCTTCCTTTGTCTCCCTCTGGGCCTCCTGTCTTCCCTGTACTGGCCACCACTCACTGCACCTATGACACAGGTACCTAGAGGATAACTGTGCCATACCAACCCCACTGCTAAAGTCATGTGGAAGCCTTATAGTAATGCTATTGTGAGAAGTAACTGACCTAGCTGTGCTCTGCCCACAAATGCATAGCAAATTTCAGATGATGTTTCCTGTGTGATGTCACATTGTCATCAGCCATTTACAAATAAATAAATGTTAGCATGATGGTAAATTAATTGTGTTTAGTTTCAATTAGCTACAGCATTGTCAAGTTCATTAGTGCAGAGTTGGATTTACAAGTTGACTAGGGTGAAAGTGAAGGTATGTGAAGGAATTTGACCTCCGCATTGACCCCATTATAAACAAATACATACACACTAGTGAACACACCTGTCCACCCAGGGAGCAGTTTGAGGTTGGTGCCTTGTTTAAGGGCACTTCAGTCATGTCCTTTCAGTTCGGGGTACCAGTCACAAGGCTGGATCTTTAACCACAAGCCAATGGCTGCCCCAACTGAAGCTGTGATTCTAACATTGCTAACAAATACTTGAACTCAGTAGTCACCTACTTAGCCAAAATACATCACCAAAATATCTCATAAAAACATCCAAATAAGGACACAAAGGCTAGTAGATCTGTTTTAATCTGTTTTGTTTTGGTTCATCACTTTGTCTTGTCAGTGGGCTCAGACAGACAACCTTCCAGTTCCTTAAGCACAAGCTCATGGCTGATGGTTGCAACAGAGCTCAAGTAATACCATAAAGTTAGCTAATTAAAATTTCAGTTACCATCTTAAATAGTGCAGCAGTTCAATTCAGGCCCCTACCAGGATGAACCTAACCCTACCAGTCATTGCAACACCATTTAAGGTGGAACTGGAAATTCAAATAAGAAGCTAACTTTAGCTTTATCCTGCTATCTTCTATGCAGTTCTTCTAGTTTTCAGGCTGATGTTTAGTTGATTCTGTGCTAGATAACCAATTCAAACAGTCATATTGGGGAATGAAACTCCTAAACATTAAATTAACCTTAAATTGTTATGCCTTCTGAGCAGTTTTTATTATGGTTGAATTTAAAACACAAGCTTTGTTTAGTTGATGTTGGTGGAGCATCAGCTATGGTTTGACTGGCAAATTCAAAACATAACCACTATGGGAGTGGTTACAATTTCACTCAAAATGTATCCACCACTTTAAACTAGAAACATTATTAAGCTCCACTCAAAACTCATTAGCCCTTATATGCAAATGTCAGCTGGGGGATGGTGGTCACCCGGCAAACATACATAGTCCAGGGGGAGAACACAAACTTTACTTTCACTTTCAAAATACATTCTAGGCTGCTGTTGAAACGATCGACCTGAATGTGACCCTAACAACGCAATTGTGACCCTGCCAGGGACAACCAGGTCAAAGTCATGTTTGTTTTTTAAAAACAACTTTTTTGTGAATTAAAGTTTTGTTTTTGATCAAAATATGTACTACAATAGATATCGGAGACTATTATCTTTCATTTAAAGCAATAATACCAAGTAGGTAAGTTTTGTCGCTAATGTGAGTGACACGATATTGACACGATATCTCAATAAGTTGCCCAGTGACTTTGGCCTGGTTTTCCCTGCCGAAGTCACAATTGTTGCACATGCTCACTGCTGTCTTTGGGTTGGGTTGCCAGATACCACAGTACATATCCCACACAAAAACTGAGAAACAGCCATGTGATTTGCATCACTATGAATTGGAGATTAATGGGAATTACCGATTGGGAACAATTAGCAATGTTTTCAGGAGCTCCTAGTACACAGTTCTAACAACATTAAACATTTGAGTAACACACACACACACACACACACACACACACACCCACACAAACACACCTACACACACACACACACACACACACACACACATATACATATACATATATGTGTTTTTGCATTCAGATAGATTAATGAAATACTAGAGAACTAGTATAGTTGTATTTGGCATGTGAATTCAGAATCAGTAAAATACTGTTGTGTTGGGATGTGGTACCGAGGCTCCAATGTTTTAAACAAGTCCCCAAAGCCCTCATTCTCCAAGTCTTTGACAATGAACCAGGCTATTGAAGCCATTATTACTTTGGCTCTACCTGAGTTGTGGTCGAGTTTTGGCTGAAGTAGTCCTGTTTTTCTGTGTCTGTCATGCCGTGTCTTTGGGCTAATGGTGTTAGTGTCCTCATCACCATTTTCCTCATGTCGTCTCACCAAATGTTCTCTGTTCTTCATTTAAAGACCGAACTTCTTCTAAACTTTAGATTTTAAGCTCGGCGGAGCGTTGTACAGTATATATGTTTGTCTTTCAAACGTGACTGTGGCGAGTATGACGACAGTTCATGAGAGAGAGCGAGAGAGAGAGAAAGGAGGGGGGCGGGGGATGGAGGGAGAGAGAGCGAGAGAGAGCACAGCAGAAGCACACGAAACCGATTGACAGCTCTTGAATCGGGCCATCGGCTGGTTCACTTTACAAATAGACTGATTCAGGGGTCCATGTACCGATGCACTCACATCGTTTAAGTCAAAATCGGTCTTCCGATTCAAATCGGTTATTTTTTACACCCCTAATATATATATATATATACACACACACACACACAGAGCAGCCTCCATAAGTGTTCTTTGGCTTCTAATAAATTCTTTTTTTTTTAAATAATATAGGACAACAATGCAAAAAAAGAGAAAAATCTAAGCTTTATTTCAAGTGCCTTTATTTGGTGGGAAAAAAATCACACATTAAGAAATAAGTATTTTGAATGAAATCATGTGTGCCACAATTATTGGAACCCCTGATTTTAGCACTTTGTACAACCTCCTTTTGCCAACAAGACAGCACTTAATCTTCTCCTATAACTCTTCACAAAATGGGAGAATACAGAAAAAGGCATCTTCGATCATTCCTCTTTGCACAACCTCTCTAAATCGTCCAGTGTCCTGGGTCTTCTCCTTTGCACTCTCCTCTTCAGCTCACCCCACAGGTTTTCTAATGGGTTGAGGTCTGAGGACTGAGATGGCCATGATAGGAGCTTGATTTTGTTCCTTGTGAACCATTTTTGAGTAGATTTGGTCACATGTTTAGGGTCATTATCTTGCTGAAAAACCCAGTGATGACCCAATTCAGGCCACCAGATTCTGATTCAAAATGTCCTGATATTTCAAAGAGTTCATGATCCTATGTATTCTTACAAGGTTCCCAGGTCCTTTGGAGTAGAAACAGGCCCACAGCATCACCGATCCTCCCCCATACTTAACAATGGGCATGAGGTGTTTTTCTGCGTACTCATCCTTGGTGTTACGCTTACAGTGTTTGTTGCCAAAAAGCTCAATTTTGGTCTCATCTGACCAAAGCACACGGTCCCAGTTAAAATCCCAGTACTGCTTGGCAAACTCCACCCATTTATACTCATGAGTATAACTCAGAAAAGGCTTTATCCATGCATGCCTCCCAAACAGCTTGTTGGCATGTAGATAGTGTCTGATGGTTGTTTGGGAGCCCTCATAACCCCAAGATGCTACCATTTGATTCAATTCTCTTACAGTGAGCTTTCTCACTGTGAGTGGTGACAAGATACACTTGCGTCCTCTTCCAGGCTTGTTTGTTACAGTTCCAGATGTTTTGAACATTTTGTGATTGCTATGACTGTAGATAAGGGCATCTGCAAGTGAGTGGCTATTTTCTTGTAGCCATTGCCTGATTTATGAAGGTCAACACACATCTGCCTTACTTGAATAGTGTATTCTCTTGTCTTTCCCATGTTTGAGTGAGTAAAAGAAATAGGCCTTTGTGTGATGCCATATTTATACCCCAGGGAAACAGGAAATTATTAATTACTAATTAAAGGTTCCTGGATACTTTGATCCACTTTATAAACTACAGTCAAAATGACAAACATGGTTCAAATACATTTATTTCCAAGAAATTGTTAAGGGTGCCAATAATTGTGGAACAGGTCATTTTAAGGGAAATAATTATTTCTTAGATAGGATTTTTTCTTTCTTTCTTTTTTTCACTTGAGTTGAAGGTTGCTTTTTACTAAACTTTTTCAGAGTGAGATTATTCTTCTGCAATAAAAAAAAATATTTTAAGGCTTTTAACACATTTTAACTAAGGGTGCCAATAATTATGGAGGGCACTGTATACTGTATAGGAAAATGGGTTATCAACAGGAAGACACCTGGAAAAAGACCATTCGTCTTGTGTCTAGTTTATGACTGTATATGCATATTGACCTCTTACTGTAAAGTACTGTAAATGTAATTAAAATAACCTAATATTTATTATTATAATTAATATAATTTCCAAAACATATATAACATAAACATATGCCTGTTCTTTCTTCATCACAGTGACAAAAGATTTTCAGCTTTGGGCTTTGGTGCCAGAATCCCTCCTAATTATGAGGTAAGAGTGTGTCTCCATTCATTGGGATTCACCTGTCGTCTTTTGATTTAGCCTCTGCTCCCAGTGTTCTTTCCATTCCACTGACCTTGGCGAAGTGTTCTTCTACTGGCATTTGATTTGTGTGAGGAAGCCGCATCTTCCATCTCTGTATTTACAAGTAGGTTGAGTCTACATACATATATATATATATATATACGGGGCTGATTATCATATCACAGCCGCCCACCCTCATTCAGCAGGCCTGACTCTGTGAAATAACTCACATTTGAAAGTCGTAATGGAGGGTATTTTTATTCACAGCTTCCTCCTCCCTTGATATTCCAACATAGCAAAGGGAAAAAAGCAAAGGGAATTAAAATAATGGCAGGATGCCTAGGCCACTCTTGGTGTTGACCGTGTGAGGTTGCTGGGACTTCATTTCCCACAAGCACATTTGTTTAGGCAGATTGGACCTTCAGAATGGAGAGCAGGCGGTCATTTTAACTGGTACCCTGAGGGGTGGATCTGAAGAGTACTGGAAACAAGGAGATGAGAGTAATGCTTTGGCTGTGTCATGCATTACTGCCTAATCAGAAGGGATAATGTGGAAAAGACAATAAAATAAACTCAAATATAATACAATTCAGTAAATCAGACACATGCATTGGACTATTGTTATTACTTCTAAAACAGAAGCACAAGTCAGTTTTTAGCACTATAAGCCCTTTATTTTCCTACACTGACTTGCAGAAAGTCATGTTTTTAAGCATGTAGATAAACCAAACAAGCAGTGCACATTTTCTGCCTGCTGCTGTTTTTTTCTGTTAGCTGAAGCTACGACCTTCAGATCTGTTGTGGAAAATGAAACGCTTTGAAACTTCTTGTTGCACTGCCACTGAAAGAGGTAGACATTGTATCTGAATGTAATACATTCACCTACGCTGCTCTTTGGAGTTTAACCCTTTTTTATTCTCTCGCTTTAGGTGTCACATGACTTTGCTATCAATTTTAATCCAGATGATGATGAATGTGAAGGTAAGAAAACATCTTTGCCTGAAGTGTTACTAATATTTAACCCCTTAGCAATACACTGTATACACTGTTTTTTGGGGGTATTCTGTCTGAATATGAGCCCAAATCTGAATGTTTTATACAGTAGCTACATACAAAAGTACAAAATGTTGATGGCTTCTGTACAAATGAGCAGAAAATGTGTTTTACAATTTATAATACAACACAACATGATTACAATGTACTGCTGAACACTAAACATGTACAGCTTTTAAAGGTTTTGTCTAAGCTGCACAGCACTGAAGGAACTTTATGTACGTTCATCTCACACCTCGATATGTACCACAAGAGGGTGCAGGACAGAGGTTTCAGTTCATATGTTATATTTTATATGTTATTTTGACATTTTATTATTAACGCTTTTATTATTATTATTATTATTGTTTATTGTTTAGATTTTTTTTCTCCCAAATGTGTTTGGTAGCCAATTGACATGCACACCCATACATTGACCCTCCCCATCACTTGCAATGTCCCTGACTCTAGGAGGATGCTGACTAACACAGGCCTTCTCCGATGCTTGTGAAGTTAAGCTCCGCCTCATTTTAAACTGCTGCCAATACATCACTGCCAGCGCGCTCAGAGGAAAGCCCAGGATCCCCAGTTCAGTTGAATCACCTCGCAGATGCCTGAACAAGCCAACATTACTTAGTAGTGCTGGGGAGAGAGTGCCATCTTACCCGCCCAGAGAGAGCATAGGCAATTTTGCTCACCCCATGTCTTCATCAGCCTCAGAATGGGAGGCCAAAACGCAGAGACCAGTATGTCCAAATGGTTGTGGACGCCGCTTCTAATGAATGCATTCAACTACTTTAAGTTGCAGTCATTGCATAGAGATGCACGCACACAGCTTGTCTAGTTAGAGAAGTACTGCCAATAGAATAAGACAAACCTATTGGCCTCACTAACTTTCTTATACAATCAGATTATCACAGCAATGCTCCTAAATCCAGAAGAAATGTTTGACTGGACAGCAGATACATCTAGTCCTACAAAGGCAGGATTTCTTTAATGGCCTTGATTTAAATAGAAACAGGGATTGAGCAGGTGTCCCAATACTTTTGTCCATATTGTGTATCTGGATCTGGGTCTTAAAGGAATGTCTACCCTCTGTGTTCTGCTTTCATGTTCCAGTTTGCTAACAGTTTGGTGTTTGGTTTGAAGCAGGAGTCTGCTGTATTACTTGCCAGCTCTGGTAATGTTTATGTTTTTTGCATCAGTCCTCATGAATTCCTTGCGTGTCCGGCTGCATTCACACGTTGGCCAGAGAAGAGAACATCTCTGCAGAACAGGACTGACCTCCTTTCCCTGGTTCCTTTGAAGCCTCTTTCATGGCAAAAGCCAAGAATTCTGGGAGAAATGAGTGAGGGACTGTGGAGAATCTTGGGCTTCCTTCATCTCTTTCACAATTCTGCATCGGAGGGGACCCTCCAAGTCGCAGTTTTTCTTTTAAGCTGATCCTAAAATCTGCTGCTTTCACTGAGTTGCCAATGTTGCCAGAAGCTCCAGCACACCTTTCAGAGAGAGATGTACTTCTGCAATACAACTGATACCTCTCTCTCTCTCTTTCTCTCTCATTCTCTCTCATTCTCTCTCATTCTCTCTCATTCTCTCATTCTCTCTCTCTCTCATTCTCTCTCACTCACTCTTTCTCTGTTTTTTCCTCTCTCTCTCTCTCTCTCTCTCTCTCTTTGTCTCTCTCTTTCTCTCCTTCATCTTCTTTCTGTCTGTCCCTTTCTCTCTTTTGCTGTCTCCCTCCCTGTTTCTCTCCCTCACATTCTCTCTTTCTCTCTGCCGCTCTCATTTCCTCTCTCTCTCTCTCTCTCTCTCTCTCTCTCTCTCTCTCTCTCTCTCTCTCTCTCTCTCTCTCTCTCTCTTATCAGAAATTCAGGGAGTGGTGGAAGCTTACCAGAACTGTCTGCCCAAGATCCAGCTCTATGGCCCCACTAATGTGGCCCCCATTATCAGCAGAATAGCCAAGCAGGCAGCTGGGAAGGAACCCATCAAAGACGCCTCAGTGAGTGTCCCTTCCGCACTGGCACAGCCTGTTCCCATTTCACCACACTGCAATTTCAATTTCCTAAACTTCAGTCTGACTTCAGTTTCAGTCACCTTTTTCCAAATATAGTTCAATGACAAAGTACAGCAGGACACATTTGTTTTACTACCAACTACTTCTTGCTTCAGGGAACAGCTTTAGTAATTAAGCATTTACAAAAATCAATTTGGGATTTCATTAAATTGTGCAAAATTACAAGATATTACATGCTTTAAGGTCATAAGCTGCCCTCTGGCATTTCTCAAATTGCCAGATTGTACACAAGGCCTGTGATGGACTCTGTTTTCAAGCATTTTGTCCTTGTGATGATCTTCATTTATTATTCAATCTTCAGGATCACCCTCTCTTTGTAAAGTGATCAAGTTTCAGTGCACGAGCTCGAGCTGTGGAGATTTCAAACTGCAGACTTTGCATGTTCAATACTGGCTAGACCCCCCAGGGATATTTAGGCCAGTAATCCATCCAGCACCTCTACTTTTAGCACACTGACTGGCAGCTTGCTGTGCTTGTACCCTGTAGTTGAATTGTAAAAAAAATCAAGGGGGATTGTAGGTTCAGATGTGGGTGGGGGAGGTTGGCTATATTTACTTTTCTGCACATGGAAGCTTTTTTTCAACATTTTCATACACTGATCTTATGGTTAATACAGAACTAAAGTGCTATACTATACATATCCAAATCTGAAGGTCACTACACCAACACATTACCAACCAAAAGACCAGCAGAGTAGACCAACAGTGAAAACCAGCAGAGTAGACCAGCAAAGTAGACCAATAGTGAAAAGACCAGCAGAGTAGACCAGCAGAGTAGATCAACAGTGAAAAGACCAAAAGAGTAGACTAATAGTGAAGACCAATAGAGTAGACCAGCAGAGTAGACCAATAGTGAAAAGACCAACAGAGTAGACCAATAGTGAAAAGACCAGCAGAGCAGACCAATAGTGAAAAGAACAGCAGAGTAGACCAATAGTGAAAAGACCAACAGAGTAGACCAGCAGAGTAGACCAATAGTGAAAAGACCAACAAAGTAGACCAATAGTGAAAAGACCAACAAAGTAGACCAATAGTGAAAAGACCAACAGAGAAGACCAATAGTGAAAAGACCAGCAGAGTAGCCCAGCAGAGTAGACCAATAGTGAAAAGACCAGCAGAGTAGACCAGTAGTGAAAAACTAGCAGAGTAGACCAATAGTGAAAAGACAAGTAGAGTAGACCAATAGTGAAAAGACCAATAGAGTAGACCAGCAGAATAGACCAATAGTGAAAAGACCAACAGAGTAGACCAGCAGAGTAGACCAATAGTGAAAAGACCAGCAGAGTAGACCAATAGTGAAAATACCAGCAGAGTAGACCAATAGTGAAAGACCAGCAGAGTAGACCAATAGTGAAAAGACCAACAGAGTAGAACAATAGTGAAAAGACCAGCAGAGTAGACCAATAGTGAAAAGACCAGCAGAGTAGAACAATAGTGAAAAGACCAGCAGAGTAGCCCAGCAGAGTAGACCAATAGTGAAAAGACCAGCAGAGTAGCCCAGCAGAGTAGACCAATAGTGAAAAGACCAACAGAGTAGACCAATAGTGAAAAGACCAACAGAGTAGACCAATAGTGAAAAGACCAGCAGAGTAGCCCAGCAGAGTAGACCAATACTGAAAAGACCAGCAGAGTAGAACAACAGTGAAAAGACCAACAGAGTAGACCAATAGTAAAAAAACAGCAGAGTAGACCAATAGTGAAAAGACCAGCAGAGTAGACCAATAGTGAAAAACTAGCAGAGTAGACCAGCAGAGTAGATCAATAGTGAAAAGACCAGCAGAGTAGACCAATAGTGAAAAACTAGCAGAGTAGACCAATAGTGAAAAGACCAGCAGAGTAGACCAATAGTGAAAAACCAGCAGAGTAGACCAATAGGGAAAAGACCAGTAGAGTAGCCCAGCAGAGTAGACCAATAATGAAAAGACCAGCAGAGCAGACCAACAGTGAAAAACCAGCAGAGTAGATCAACAGTGAAAAGACCAACAGAGTAGGCCAATAGTGAAAAGACCAACAGAGTAGACCAATAGTGAAAAACCAGCAGAGTAGACCAATAGTGAAAAGACCAACAGAGTAGACCAATAGTGAAAAGACCAACAAAGTAGACAAATAGTGAAAAGACCAACAGAGTAAACCAATAGTGAAAAGACCAGCAGAGTAGACCAATAGTGAAAAGACCAACAGAGTAGACCAATAGTGAAAAGACCAACAAAGTAGACAAATAGTGAAAAGACCAACAGAGTAAACCAATAGTGAAAAGACCAGCAGAGTAAAGCAATAGTGAAAAGACCAGCAGAGTAGACCAATAGTGAAAAGACCAGCAGAATAACCCAGCAGAGTAGACCAATAGTGAAAAGACCAACAGAGTAGAACAATAATGAAAAGACCAGCAGAGTAGACCAATAGTGAAAAGACCAGCAGAGTAGCCCAGCAGAGTAGACCAATAGTGAAAAGACCAGCAGAGTTGCCCAACAGAGTAGACCAATAGTGAAAAGACCAACAAAGTAGACAAATAGTGAAAAGACCAGCAGAATAGACCAGTAGTGAAAAGAACAGCAGAGTAGCCCAGCAGAGTAGACCAATACTGAAAAGACCAGCAGAGTAGAACAATAGTGAAAAGACCAACAAGTAGACTAATAGTAAAAAAACAGCAGAGTAGATCAATAGTGAAAAGACCAGCAGAGTAGACCAATAGTGAAAAGACCAGCAGAGTAGCCCAGCAGAGTAGACCAATTGTGAAAAGACTAGCAGAGTAGACCAATAGTGAAAAGACCAGCAGAGTAGCCCAGCAGAGTAGACCAATAGTGAAAAGACCAAAAGAGTAGCCCAGCAGAGTAGACCAATAGTGAAAAGACCAGCAGAGTAAACCAGCAGAGTAGACCAATAGTGAAAAGACCAACAGAGTAGACCAATAGTGAAAAGACCAGCAGAGTAGCCCAGCAGAGTAGACCAATACTGAAAAGACCAGCAGAGTAGAACAACAGTGAAAAGACCAACAGAGTAGACCAATAGTAAAAAAACAGCAGAGTAGACCAATAGTGAAAAGACCAGCAGAGTAGACCAATAGTGAAAAACTAGCAGAGTAGACCAGCAGAGTAGATCAATAGTGAAAAGACCAGCAGAGTAGACCAATAGTGAAAAACTAGCAGAGTAGACCAATAGTGAAAAGACCAGCAGAGTAGACCAATAGTGAAAAACCAGCAGAGTAGACCAATAGGGAAAAGACCAGTAGAGTAAACCAGCAGAGTAGACCAATAGTGAAAAGACCAACAAAGTAGACAAATAGTGAAAAGACCAGCAGAATAGACCAGTAGTGAAAAGAACAGCAGAGTAGCCCAGCAGAGTAGACCAATACTGAAAAGACCAGCAGAGTAGAACAATAGTGAAAAGACCAACAAGTAGACCAATAGTGAAAAGACCAGCAGAGTAGCCCAGCAGAGTAGACCAATTGTGAAAAGACTAGCAGAGTAGACCAATAGTGAAAAGACCAGCAGAGTAGCCCAGCAGAGTAGACCAATAGTGAAAAGACCAAAAGAGTAGCCCAGCAGAGTAGACCAATAGTGAAAAGACCAGCAGAGTAAACCAGCAGAGTAAACCAATAGTGAAAAGACCAGCAGAGTAGCCCAGCAGAGTAGACCAATAGTGAAAAGACCAGCAGAGTAGCCCAGCAGAGTAGACCAATAGTGAAGAGACCAGCATAGTAGACCAGTAGTATAAAGACCAGCAGAGTAGACCAGTAGTATAAAGACCAGCAGAGTGAAAAGTTGGACACAAAGAACACGAAAGCTCATAAGAATGGAATAAATACAGCGATAATAGACATCTTATCAGTATGGGTTTGGATTTTTACAATAACAATCATTTTTTGGTGGGTGGCATCTCCTTACATCCCCTCTCTACCTGAGCCCTGCTTTTCCTCAGACTCATATTGACTCTTAATCCTCTCTTAGCGGTATCACATCCTCCTGATCCTCACGGATGGGGTGGTGACGGATATGGCGGACACACGAGAGGCTATAGTGCGGGCCTCTTACCAGCCCCTGTCCATCATCATTGTAGGCGTAGGCAATGCTGACTTCACTGACATGCAAATCCTGGACGGAGATGATGGAGTCCTGCGTTCCCCTAAAGGAGAACCCGTTCTGAGGGACATTGTGCAATTCGTACCCTTCAGAGACTTCAAAACGGTGAGTACTGACTAGAGATTCACTGGAGATGAAGACGAATTGCAAGCGTTCTGTAGTTTTGATGCATGAACCCTCCAGGCATGTCCTCTGATGCGCCTCAGAAACAGCTTTACCCTCGAGTGGGGCCACAGTGAATCAGGCAGCCAGCCAGCCAGTCAGCCAGCCAGGGAGGCAGCAGAGCCATGCCAGTGCTACAGATGGGCTGAAAAGGCTCATGGAACTCCACAGCCTTCCTCAGAAGAAACAGTTGTACCCTCTCTGATGTGTGCAGCCAGAAAGAAATCCATTAATTTCTGTGTTGTGAGAATGTAGAATGTTTAAATGCTTTACTTCCTTTATGCTGTGCCTCATTGTGAAGTCGTCGCTTGCCTGCTCTTTTTGACTCTCACCCAAATACAAATAATTAATGTGCAAGCCCCCTTACTAGCAAACTAACACTTTTGTTTTGTTTGTTTTCCCTCCAAGTACCTGTGGGTTCTCACCATGAATCCCATGTTGTATAGATAACAGTATGTCATATACTATCAGAAACCACATCAGTCTATTCGAGATTATTTATCAGCTGGACACACTTTATCATATGATGATTAGTGACTGATTAATAAAGCCAGTTATTGTAAAACAATCAGCATGTGCTTATGAGGCCATTAAACATCATATGGCTCATTTACAGGCAGGGTTGCCAGATTGCTACAGTGGTTTCTAGCCAAAATCTGTTTCAGAATACACCAAAATGCATAAAAAATCTGGTAACTTCATATGTATTTTAATGAAATCTGTTTTCAATGACAAACACATACAAAGCTAAAGTGAAAAAGTTAATTGCTGAACTCAAAAATATATATTAATAATGAATTAAATAATGATATTTTATATTCATTATACATAAAGTGATACATTTCAAGCCTTTTTTGTTTTAATGTTGATCTTATAGCTCATAGAAATCCAACATTTCAGATTATTAAAATATTTCATGTTACGTTTGAGTGAATTACTATTCAAAGAGTATAAAGGTTTGAAATGTCATTTTACATGTAAAGAATATAAAATGTATTTCAATTAAATTATGAACACAAATGAACTTTCTCACAATGTTCTATTTTTGGAGAAGCACTAGTACACATGAAAGTCTGCATTTTTTCTCTTTTCAGGCTTCTCCTGCTGCGTTGGCAAAGTGTGTCCTTGCAGAGGTCCCCAAGCAGGTTGTGGAGTACTTTAGTCACAAGGCCATCCCACCCATGAGTCCTGTGTTGGAGTCTAATCCAAACTCCATTGCAAACACCCCAGATTAACATTTCCATCCTGTGCCCTGACCTCCGCTGGGTCCCTGCACACCTCCCCCAGTACTGGATGGGTGAGAGCGTGGTAAGAAGAGGGTCGCCATGGAGAAAAAACCACCACCATCACCACCAACACCACCAACACCACCACCACAAAAACACTACATTGTCGTGCTGATTGCATTTCCCCCTATTCATACATAAGGTGTTTACACAGACTGGGAAGGGACTGGTTTTGAAGGTTGGATGTTTGTTCTGGGTCTGGCGTTGTGCTTGCTGGAGCCTTTTCCCCTCCTCCTGCTGTACATGGCCGTTGCATGAGGACATTTAGGCCAGTAATATGCACATGCCTCCCGCCAGAGTCCTAGACCTTTGACTGCCGTTGGCTCTCTACGACTGCTCTGCAAAGGCCACCTCTGAATTCTGCTTTTTTATTTTAATCCTATGCCTTTCAGGACTCTTTCAGGCTTTGCTCTGCCTGCCCTGCTGTGCTCATCATCTTCTGGCCCTGTTTTTTTGTACCTCTGAGCTCCAGGCTTTTTGCTGGCCTTTCATCATCCTGCTTTTGGCAGCTACTTACAGGATTACGTGTGAAGAGGATGGACGATGCGATTGTGGTCGTTATCCAAAATGACATAAGGACACATGATGCAAAAAGACATTTGAAGAGGATCTGTAATACGATATTTAGATAACAGCATGTTCATTAGCTCTGAAGAGTTCAGCCGCCTGCAAATGGACCGGCACATTTCATACCAAGGATGCTGTTGTCCTTTAGAGTTTGGGACAATTTGTACAGTCACACTGTGTTTGTGTTCAGGTGAAGTTCTAGAGATCAGACAGCAATGTCCTCAATGGTTTATCAAATCACTATCTAAATAATTTCTCTGTGAATTAGCAGATTTCTCCTATTTAGATTCAATCAAACAATAGCTAGACTCGTAGAATCACGCCAATGTATAATTATTCTGCCTGAATTCTGAAGTGTGTCATTTGATTGTTTCAGTTCCTGGACTATGTACTCTATGCATGCTAATAAGTGACCTCAGAAAGGTGGGAGTGTGAGGGGGCACTGCCAAATAATCAGTCTTAACAGTGATATGCAGGCATAGAGGTGCAATTAGTATCCTATTTATATGAACTAGACTGGCATGGGTGTGGGTTATAATACAGAGTAGCTGGTCAAAGCATTTAATAGACCAGCGACTTTGGCTACTTTACGACACCCTTTGTTTAGTTGTGCACACAATTAAATTTCTTTAGAGAAGATTTGCTAACACTCTGGAGCAACCACACAAGAGCCTATGCCATGCCCGATGTCAAGCACCAGCTAGGGGAGTATAAATCCCTCAGCAGTGGAATAATGTTCCCTTGGAGCAATCAGTACCTGACCTCACTAATGTTTTCATGTCTGAGCACAATCAAGTCCTCACCAGCAATGTTCCAACATCACGTGGCTTTATTAATGCCCTTGATTACAACAAAGGTACATTTGGACATAACATTAAAAACTCTCCTGGTACTGTATCTACACTCATTGACCATTTGAGCTCCACTGAGCATATAGATGCACTTTGTAGTTCTACAATTACAGACTTTAGTCCATCTGTTTCTCTGTAGATTTTAAGCCTTTCAGCCTCTTCTTCACTGATCAGGACCTCCACAGGTATTATTTGTGTGGATGATTCTCAGCACTGCAGTGACAGTGACGTGGTGGTGGTGTGTTAGTGTGTCCTGCTGGTATGAGTGGATCAAATACAGCAGAGTTGGTGGAGTTTCATTGTCACTGCTGCACCAACCAGTCAACAGTCTGTGAGCACCAGTGAAGGACTAGAGGACCAACAGAAACTGTGCAACAACATATGAGCTCCTGTCTCTGACTTTACATCTACAAGGTGGACCAACAAGGTAGGTGTGTGTGGAGGATGAGTCTGATACCAGCACAACACACACTAACATGCCACCACCACGTCAGTCTCACTGCCGCAATGAGAATGATCCATCACCTGAATAATACTTGCCCTGTAATGTCCCTGTGGTCCTCACCACTGAAGGAACAGGATGAAGGGAGGCTATGTATTACAGGAAGGTAGTATATGGACTACAGTCTAATTGAAGTGCACCTATATGGTCAGTGGAGCTGAAATGGACAATATGTGTAGATACAACAATAGGGTTTTAATGTTATGGCTGTTCTGTTTATAGTTTAGTGATGAACATGTGCCATTAAGGAATATTCCTGCATTTTGATCTATTTGTCAATCAAATCGATCAATTCTGTTGTTTTGCAAAGTACAAAGAAAGCAGTTGAAATTAATATCTATGGAAAATGGACTGTTATATTTGCATTTTATGTAAGCAAATGCCAATTAGAATTTGAACTGGATAAGATTTAGCTGGAAGGAAACAGCTACCAAATACCAAATGATTTATTTAAATGTAAGGTGAAATTACAGTATAGAACAATGCAAAAGAAAATGCCTCCATTGAAGGGAAATCGTCTCCACAAACCCATTGTGGATTTGATGTATTCAGTGACGCACAAAAGCTAATCAAGTCCCTGTTGGCTTTCCATAGGAACTAGCCAAGTAATGTGTCTGACATCACATGGTTGAGGTTTATCAGTAAACAAGCCTCGAGCAGGGCTGGCATGAGTAATCATGTTATAGACACATCTCATGGTTCCAACGATACGTTTGAAGTGAAAACATATGATTTTTTATGTTGTTGAATTCTCTAAGATGCCATTTTTTTCCATTTTAATGAGAGATTTCCTCCCTTGGATGTGCTTTATTGGGCATATTATCGTACAGCATAATCATACAATATTCATGCTACATGATGATTATCATCTGAAGCTGATGGTCCAGATGGCAGGGTATTGGAGCTCCAGCGCCATATCTTTAGAAACAGGCTTGCAAAACACAGCTGTAAAAAAAAAAAGCTTTATGAACAGGCCCGGCCTTCTACCTTCGCTTTGCCTGGAGCTGCCTTACACTTCCCTTTTCGGATGATGAAATTCCACTTATTTTATCCACACATGTTACTTGAAGCCACCCTGCTCTCCAGATATGACCACAAATGAGCATGAACTCCAGATTTCCCCTCGCTCTCCCACGGTGCTCCACGCTGCTTTGAAGAGCAGCGTGTTCACATCCATCTGGCAGAAAAAGATAGATCCACTACAGCTCATATGAGATCTGATGAATGTAAATGGCAGGTAGGCTTTGATCTTTACACAAAGGCATAGTTCTTATTAAGACAATGCATCTAGAAATATTAGGCTTGCTGGCTGGCCGCCCTCTCAATACATGAAGTATAACGTAGGATCAGCTGTGCAAGGACGTCTGCCGGTGGGATTTGTTAATTATATTTCTGATAACAGCTGTTCATTTATATTTGTTTAAGCTCTGTTTATTTCTTTATCTATGTATGCGTTACATGTTGCAGGCTATGCTGCATGGACACTGTATGCTAAGTCATTATTTGCCCTCGTTCTGCATAAACGATCTTATGAATATTACCATTTTCCTTTCATATCCTGGATCAGAAGTGATATGGGTCCTGCAGACTGCAACCCTCAGGTCCCAGTTAACAGAGCAGTGTGCACATACAGACGTCACAGAGGTGCCATACGAAGTCAGGCAGGGACGAGGCCTGCTCTAGGCCCCCACATGTACATCCATAAGGCCGCAGAAGGCTTTTGTTGTATTGCTGTGTATGCTTACTGCTCCTGCACCTCCTTTTATTGTTTATGGCAAGCAGGTAACTGTGTTCTCTGTTCTACTGTTCTAGGAAAAGGGTTTTGAGCCTCGGATCGCTGACGGTATCATTTGAACGCTGTAACTAACTGCATGCATTACTCTGTGTTGAAATGTGCTATTTGTTCCTTTTGAGTATTACGTGGTACGAGGGGAGTCCGTCTTTGCCTACTGCAATCCCGATCTTGTAGTGTGTGTGCTCCTAACCCTGCATCAAGGCCAATAAAAACCTCTCAGTGAACAGAATCATGTCCAGTATGGTGTCCAACAATGATGACCATTATGAACATTACAAGTACCTTTACAGACTGTAAATCTCACTACATAACATGATATCGCCAATTAAATTGTTATGTGTTATCAGGTTCAGTCTCAAAGATCAAATGTTTGAAAATGTTGGACGGTCTGGGATCAGCTCGGGAGCTCCATCGGAAGCTTTAAAATTGACTTGTTGAATTGGTGGGTAGATGGCACTCTCTTTCCCTATCACTTTCACACTGCAATGTCAGCTGGCTCAGGCATCTACTGATTGGTCCATTCAGAGCTGGGAATCCTGCACTTTCCTCTGAGCGTGTTGGCTCCCCAGTGACGGTGTATCAGTGGTAGATCAAAAAGAGATGGTGGCCGTATCACATGCAACGGAGGAGGCTTGTGCTTGTCTTCACCCTCCTAGAGTCAGGGACATTGCAAAAGTGATGGGGAGAGTCCTAACAGAGAGGATGGGCTAATTGGCTACTACTACATTGAGAAGGGGATAAAAATGGGCAAAACGTTTTGGCAAAAATATTATTTAAAAAATAAATAAAAATAAAGATTGACTTGTTGCACTGATCAGGAAATTGTTTCTGACTGGAAAATTGGTTGGAAGGTCAAAACCTTGGGTTAAAACCTAAAAATGCAATGCTTCTATCATAAGTACTCAATCATGCTTAGGTTTTGCACACTTAGTGTAAAAGGTCATGTCTAAGCGGTTTATGAGCCTCCAGTCTTATGAGCGCATCCTAATGCATCCTAAAGGAATAGTCTACTGAAAAATGTCATGTAGCTCACTCTCAGCACCTTGCTAGAAAAGGCTTCCAGTAAAACATTCAATTAAAGAGTCTCATGGGACACTTAATGCAAAATCCCATTTATTAGCTCTGCCTTGTAAGCTCTGAGGCCATTTTTAGCCCACATTTGTAAAAATAAATATGGCAGAAAGGGTTCTTTAGAGCAATAGAAGAAGAACCATGTTTGGCTCCTTAACAAAGCCTTTCAGTTCAGCATTTCTCTTCAAAACCTGTCTTGATGCTTTCTTCTGTAATTTTTTGGGAAATTTGAATGGTACAGTTAGTATATCAGTGACAAATCCTACAGTATGTGTTGTAACTGTTTTGACAGGTAGGAGAATACTCAGTCCATGTACATTTATCACTCCTTACCAGCTTCAGCTCACTCTGTGGGAGTTTGCTCATTCAGCTGTCAGCCTGGAAGACATCAAACCCAGAGGAAATAGCATATAGAACATTTTGCTTCCAGTTCATCGTCAGTTTCCTCACTTTTCACTGTTGTCATCTTTCCTAGTGAAGCATCATACCGGTCCTGGGAGAAAGCGAAAAGCTTGCGTTTGCATCACGGTGCTTCACACTTGACGCACTCACCTCTTCGGGAGGTCAGAGAGGATCCCTGGTGGTCTCACTAAGATGGTGAGATCAGGGCCTCCTCTCTCGTTCCATGGCCTTGTTCTGTTTACCTGCCACTGAGAGTGCATGGTGAATAATGTTAGTTGTCATGGAAATATCTGAAGGCAGTTGGAAGGAAGCCATAGAGCGATGGATGGAGATAAGATGGGTGGAAGGGGGGACGGGGTTTGGTTGGGTGCTGCTGAATAGGCCAGAGTGATTGTTGAGAGAAACAAACAGCCTTGATTGTGAAGCTGTGGGCTTTCAGCGGCTGTGAGGAGAAGAAAGACAAACACTCGTATGAATCACACCAGAACTCTCAAACGCTGTGGGAATCTGAGCATCAGCCCTGCTTTCATCTGCCGCCGGGACTGATTCATCACGGCCTGTCTGTGGGCTGCATTGGTGATTCTGATGTCATGGAGCACTGAGACTACTGAAGGCAAATTTCACAGCAAAATCATCTGAGTTCAGCTTGAAAGAGACGCCAAATGCCCAACAAATCCATTCTTCTGTGTGTGTGCCATTGGTTTTTGCCACCATGAAAGACCTTAGCAGGCTCAGCCAATACACAACAACTGTAAAATAACATCATCAGACTAACAGAAGAATGGGTAAGCAGGCAGACCATCTGTGAATTTCATTGTATACTAAGCTTATCTATATTTATTTATGTATTTATTTATTGCCAAATTTCATCCCCTTCCCAATGTAGTAGTAGCCAATTAGCCCATCCCATCCACTAGGGGTTCTCCCCATCATTTTGTAATGTCCCTGACTTTAGGAGGGTAAAGACAAGCACAAGTCTCCTCCATTGCATGTGATGCAGCCACCACCTCTTTTCAAACTACCGCTGATACACCGTCACTGGGGAGCCAACGTGCTCGGAGGAAAGCGCAGGATTCCCAGCTCTGAATGGACCAATCAGTAGACGCCTGAGCCAGCGGACATTGCAATGTGAAAGTGATGGGGAGAAAGATCCCAGCCCAGAGAGAGCACTGCCAATTTTTGCTCTCTTGGGCCCCGGCTGTTGATGGCAAACAGCATGACCGGGATTCGAACTCAAGATCCTCTGATTATAGTGTCAGCGTCTTAGCCTGCTGAGCCACTAGGGCCCCCTGAAGCTTAACTTTTTTAAGTAATGGTGGCAAATACAGGGTGTACCGTTCTTTAACAAAACAATCATGAATAGCTTTAATACTAATGATATGGTGATGAAATTTGGACTAAATGTACCTCAGTCTGTGTTAAAAAGTCTGATGTTACAACATGTGGTGAAAATTCAAGTCCTGGAAACTATTTGGATCATTTAATTATTTTTAAATGAATCTGAGTGTTTATTGTGCAATAAGGTTGAATTTATAAACAAGTTCTTCCTAAAGTAGTATTTTAACAGAGATCTTTGCTCACTTGCTGGCAGGACTTTTTGACCCTGATGGTATTTCATATGGTTTAACTAACCAGCCAACTTAAGCCAAAAGTCAAATTTGTCCAATGAGAAAACAGCAGGATGTTCATATTGGGCAGTTCTCAATCTTGGGCTATCCTAACTTATAAATCCTGCTTTGTGGAACATGCCCCCCCCCCCCGCCCGCCCAAACCAGATTGTTCTGTTGTGTTGATTTCAACTGTATTTAATCTTGGCTTCATTGCACTTTATTTTTCAGTAATTTGTTTATGTTTGTTATTTATCACACAGCGAGTTATAATAAGCTGAACATCTTGTCTCTAATGTTTGTTTTATGCTTGTATTTTCATTAAGCTCTCTATGACTTTACACCCTGGTACTACATTTGGGGGGCACCATAAACTCTGTTTGTTAATTCTATCATTACTGCAGCAACTGCCACAGAAATCCATCTGCTACAAGACTATTAGTGAAGCATTTTTAATTGATTTAGCTGAGAGAGTTTCACTGTCTGAGCTATCCATGGCAAACTAGCCTCCCTTCACACTCAAGTGATACCGGGTGCCAAGCACCTGATTTACAGCCACAATTAAAGACCATTCAGACCATCCAAACATTTGCTGGCAATAAAAATCAACAGTACAACTGAGCCCAGAGACCAGGCTTAGCAATTAGTAAGGCGCTAGTGTGCTGGTCTTTAGACTTGAATGTGTACTGGTTTAGATGGAATCCCTCTCTGGGGGGGGGGGGGTTCACCATTGATTGGTGTGAAATTGGGTCCTAATGAGGAAATGAGTGATTTCTAAGAGTGAAGTAGGTGGTGTGGAGGCGTAATTAGCAGTCCAACCCTATCAAAGCCACATTCAGCTCTTCTGTTTCCACAAAATTCATTATATGCCATTCTTAACCCTTTAACATCCTGCTTAACCATTTTGGTATGGTCACTATATCTTACAGAAGGAGATGTATAACTTAAGACAATGTGATTTTACCAATTGGTAGAGGTATGTTATGCACAAAACTGGTTAAAAAACGTTATTGTCTAATGTTAACATTAATTGAAAACAAAATTAATGTTATTGTAACATTTTTTGTATTTGTAGTTTATTTTCTGATTTTATTACTATTAAGTGGCATCTCATTGTATGTTTAAAGTACATTTAAAACTGTGGGTCTTAAAAAAAATAATATACTGTTTTAATTTTTTTTATTGCCCCCTAATAATAACATTCTTCAATGATCAGGACCCCAACAGGACCACCACAGAGCAGGAATTATTTATGTGGCTCATTCTCAGCACTGCAGTGACACTGATGTAGTGATGGTGTGTTAGTGTGTGTTGTTTACTGGCCAGCTTTCACTTCCATAAAGAACCACAGAGAAGACAACAGGACAATTCTGGGTTTTGATCTTTTCCTGTTCCTTATGCAATATAACCCAGACACCAAACAATTCTGGCCCAAATACAGCACAGTTAAGACCCAGTGTTTGCTATCAGTTAAGTGGCCTACAGGACTTGAGTTGGTAGTCTGGTGGAATTGAAAGTTTCCTTCTTAACGGAGAAAGGACACAGTGATGGATGTTTGATAAATGTTTCTGAAAAGTGGCAAAGACAGTATAAACACTGCACTCTCCTATGATTGATAAAAACAAGAAGAAATAGATCTCCCCTTTCAGCTTACTACAACACAATGTCAAGGATGGCGCTAAATCAATTGCTCCATATCCCAGAGAACACATAAAAAACACTCAAAGCGATGTTCAGAAGGTCTTTTTAATGGTGTATTGCCTGTGTGCTTTATGTTCTTGTGATGGCTAATACAAAACAACATCCTCATTCTAAGCATCCAAAGACTCTGCCAGCAATCAGTAATAGCAAATGGTATTGCAGTGTGATTTTTTGTACTGCTTTGCTGCAGTGTGGATGAGAAATGGTTTACTTGGATGAGACTGCTCTACTCAGAGGGTAATCATGACACTAAATGTATCACTGTGCTTTTATTGGCTGGGATTAATGTGCCACACTGATTTTCAGTCCAGACAAATTTTCCCTCTGGGGCTTCAAGCAATCATAAATATGTAGCACTTCTTATGTCATGTCACACACACACACACACACACACACACACACACACATCAACATCAACAGAGTGTCCTCAAACAACCTGTCCTCTTTTTATTCTATCTCAAAATTTTAGCAAAGAAAAATATTTTATTTATTCAGGTGAAAAGAGATGATGCTCTGCTCTCTGTGCTTCAGATGCTAAGACACACACAAAAGAACATAGTCAAGGCTTTGGACTCTGCCTTTATTGCAGGTATTTATGTCCTTAAAGAAGATAAAAATATATAGTGAGATTTCACTGCACAAATAGCTTTGTGAAAGGGTTCATTTGTTGTGTCTGCTTATTTAGAGGTTAGTCTGTTTTTATAAAAGTTAGTTTCATTATGACTATTTCTATGAATATTTCTTTAAAAGTTAGTTTTGTTATTATTTATTTTTAAAAACTAGTTTTGTTATTATTTATTTTAAAATTAGTTTTGTTATAACTTTTTCTAAAAGTTAATTTTATGATTCTTTTTTTAAATAGTTTTGTTATTTATTTTAAAGTTAGTTTTGTTATATTTATTTCTTTATTTATTCATTTTGTTATGATTATTACTTTAAAGTTAGTTCTATAATTATTTTTAGAAAAGTTAGTTTTGTTATTTATTTGTTTAATTTTGTAATGATTATTTCTTTATTTGTTATTTTTGTAATGATTATTTCTTTGAAAATTATTTTTCTTATGATTGTAACAGTCAGGTTTCACATTAAACCCAGGAACTGTGCATATATATCACAGAAGGTACAGTAAATTGTACCTCTAACACTACAACACTGTTTTTGAAACCAGTCTCACTGTCCTCGACTCAAACATTATTTCATTTCCATGTATGTTTGGGGGTATTTAGTGTGAATCAATTTAATGTGTTTTTAGATCAAGCTGAATGACTTTTTTACATTGAAGTTTGTGTAGTTTATTCATTTCTAGAGAATCCCAGACACCTAAAAATCTAACAGCGCAGAGCTTTCATGAATTCATCTTGCGTCTCCTTGTGCTCACAGTAGAAAGAGGAAAAACTGTTTTTATCTTCTTAAACACATTTGGATTGCAACAAGCTTCGCCAAAACCTCGGCAGAATTCCAGCACACATCTGTGATTATAGAATGAAATACGACAAGAAACTGCAGAACAAACTGGTTTAGTGACACTAATGTTTTCCAAGTTTTTCCCACAGGCTTCAGCATGGAAGAGGAATCTCCCTCATGAATTTCCATTAAGTCTGACTGATCGTTGCAGGTGTTCATTATTTTTGCAGGCCACAGCAGTATTAAAAGCCTAAGTGGTGTTGGCAGAGGCAAAAACAAACAGGAATTTGTTCTTTCCAAGCAAGTGAGTGATGTTCTCATCTGAAAGCTTCACTTCAAAAACAGCTCCGGTCAATTTGTGGTTGCTTTGGTCAGTCGGCCTTAGTATTTATTTTTGATTGCTTCACTTATTTGCGTAGCAATTCATTTCTGCGCTGACTGAGCAGTATCAGGCGATCAGAACAGGCGTTTGAGAAGCTCATTTTCATGTGAACAGTGCTCAAAAAAGATTGCAGCGCTGCAAATAAATTGGCACAGAAGTCATAGAGCTTAACTGGCGACACCCTTTTAGATGCAGGGAAAGTGAGATGAGAGGGCCACTGTCATACTGCCATCTTCAAAGAGACAGCTTGATGTGCAGTGACAACCAAGGGGGTATAGAGCAATCACAGCAGAACATATCCACTGTTTCCTGTAAAGTAAATGAGGCCAAATGTCTATGACCACAGTGAGTTAAACTGAGCTGAATAATTGCTGAACATATCTAATGGCATAGGGACCTTTCTTTCTGTTGTTTTTTATGTATTCATAGCGTGCTGTCAACATTCCTCCATTTATCTTCAAAGAGAACCACAAAATGTCCCCCTTAACTATGAAAATTGTATGACCTAGATGGCAAAATTTAATTTAGCAATTAAAAGCTTCAGCTGATGGATGTGCTTTCTCTGTACCCAATGGTGCAATTTTCTTCTGCAGTGTAACAAAGTGTCTAACTTGTTCCCTCCACAATTATCTTCTTCATATTGTCAGACTAAGCACTTAGGACGTCAGAGTATTGACGAATTATAGAAACGACAGTAATTAGGTGTTGTGTGATGATTGCAGCACTCATGAGGGCCATGCACTAAGTCTATTAAGCAAGTCACAGATTCTACACAAAGGCTAAACTCCTTCATATAGACACAAAAGTGTGAAATAATAGAAATAATCTACATGTTACGTTAATCCTGTTATGCAAAATATACAGAACCTAATTTTTGGCAATGCATAACCTATTGACATTATGGTATAGGTGCAATACTACAGTCAGCCATCCAGGTGAAAGGAAGAGTGTAAAATTCTGCCTGGTGTAGGAAACATCTGGAACTAGAAGCCACTGATTGCACATAAAATGCAGATATAGGCATGGGAAAAACACAAACCACTACCACAGCAATGACAAATAAGGTGCACTGTTGTGCTATCCAAACAATATAAACCAGGAACAAAAGCCTCTCTGTTGGGGAGGGAAGGTTGACTGAGCCACCTGCAACACTGGGAACCAAAATCAACAAAATTCAGCTCGAGTGTGCCAGGAGAATAAGACTTCCCTCTCTCGCAGGCACAATGTGAAGGAGTCCACCATGTGAAGGAGATACAGGTGAAAACTCAACACACATTTCTGGCCTCAGAGGACAAAAACAAAGGAAAGTTCAGAGTCTGAGTGCTTTAGATTACTTTAGATAACAGTCAGTGTTGAGATTCTTAATGAACCTATCACTGTTTACTGGCAGAATCTGACCTGCACAGCTGAAACACACCAGCCTTTAAATAAGTCAGTCACAAGCTGCAGGCAATAACAGCTCATGGCTAGCACTAGCGAATAAGGAAAGAGGAGTGGTGGAAAGCCACACTGTAGTGGCAGACTCTTATAAAAGAAAATGTAAAATAGTGAATTTGTATTTTATCTAAATGTGTACATTCTTTTAACATGAATATGTTAAAATTGGGTGGGAGTCCTAAGCGGTCCTAAACAACACATTAAACAGACACACCATCCATCCATCCATCCATCATCTTCCACTTATCCGTCGTCCAGGTTGCGGGGGTAACAACCCAAGCAAAGAAGACCAGACTTCCCTCTCCCCAGCCACCTTTTCCAGCTCATATGGGAGGATTCCAAGGCGTTCCCAGGCCAGCTGAGAGATATAATCTCTCCAGCGTGTCCTAGGTCTTCCCCGGGGTCTCCTCCCAAATGGACATGCCCAGAACACCTCACCCGGGAGGCGCCCAGAAGGCATCCTTACCATGTGCCCGAACCACCTCAACTAGCTCCTCTCGACGTGGAGGAGCAGCGGCTCTACTCTGAGCCCTTCTCGGATGTCCGAACTTTTCACCCTATCTCTAAGAGAGAGCTCAGCCACCTAATGAAGGAAGCTCATTTCAGCCGCCTGTATTTGCAATCTCATTCTTTCGGTCATTACCCAAAGCTCATGACCATAGGTGAGGGTTGGGACATAAACCGACCGGTAAACAGAGAGCTTTGCCTTCTTACTCAACTCTCTTTTCACCAAAACAGACCGGCACACAGCCCGCATCACTGTGGATGCTGAACTGATCCGTCTGTCGCTTCTCCCGCTCCCTCTTACCTTCATTCATGAACAAGACCTCGAGATGCTTAAACTCCTCCATTTGAGTCAAGGACACCCTCCCAACCTGGAGAGAGCAATCCACTTTTTTCCGGCTGAGTACCATGGTCTCAGATTTGGAGATACTGATTCTCATCCCAGCTGCTTCACACTCAGCTGCAAACTGGTCCAGTGAGAGCTGGAGGTCCTGTTCTGATGAAGCCAGCAGGACCACATCATCTGCAAAAAGTAGACATGGAATCCTGAGGTCACCAAACCGGACACCTTCCACCACTTGGCTACGCTGAGAAATTCTATCCATAAAAATTATGAACAGAATCAGTGACAAAGGGCAGTCCTGGCAGAGTCCAACCTCAACTGGGAACCAGTCTGACTTACTGCCAGCAATGCAGACCAAGCTCCTACTTCGCTTGTATAGTGACTGAATAGCCCGTAGCAAAGAACTTCATATCCCATACTCACGAAGCACCCCCCACAGGATACCCCGAGGGACACGGTCAAATGCCTTCTCCAAATACAAAAAGCAAATGTAGATTGGTTGAGCAAACTCCCATGAACCCTCTAGGACCCTATCAAGGGTAAAGAGCTGGTCCAGGTCCAGTGTTCCACGACTGGGATGGAACCCACACTTTTCCTCTTGAATCCAAGATTCGACTATCAGCTGGACTATCTTCTCCAGTACCCATGAATAGACTTTACCGGGGAGGCTGATAAGTGTGATCCCCCTGTACTGTAGTTGGAACACACCCTCCGGTCCCCTTTCTTGAAAATAGGGACCACCACACCCATCTGCCAATCCAGGGGCACTGCCCCCAATGTCCACGTGATGTTGCAAAGATGTGTCAACCAAGACAGACCTGCAACATCCAGAGCCTTGAGAAACCCAGGGCAGATCTCATCCACCCTCTGGACCTTGCCATTGAGGAGTTTTTTGACTACCTCTGCCACTTCAGCCTGAGTGATGAGTGAGTCGCCCCCAAGGTCCCCAGACTCTGCTTCTTCTCTTGAAGATGTGCAGGTGGGATTGAGAAGGTCCTCAAAGTATTCCTTCCAATGGCCAATGATGTCCCCAGTCAAGGTCAACAACTCTCCACCAGCACTGTAAACAGTTTCTCCCTCCTGAGCCGCTTGCCCGTTTGCCAGAATCTTTGAGGAGCCATCTGATAGTCATTTTCCAGGGCCTCACCAAACTCCTCCCACATCTGTGTTTTTGCCTCAGCAACAGCCAAAGCTGCAGATCGCTTGGCCCTTCAGTACTCATCGGCTGCCTCTGGAGTCCCACAAGACAACCAGGCCAAGTAGGACTCTTTCTTGAGTTTGACAGCCTCCCTCACCCGGGGTGTCCACCACTGGGCATGGGGGTTGCCACCCCGACAACCACCAACCACCTTGCGGCCACAGATCCAATCAGCTGCCTCAACAATGGCAGCCCATGTCCCCTGCCTCCCACGGAATGTGGCTGAAGCTCTGCCGGATGTGAGAGTTGAAAATCTGTCTGACAAGTTCCTCTGCCAAACGTTCCCAGCAAATCCTCACTACACGTTTGGGCATCCTCCCCTGCCATCTGATCCAACTCACCACCAGGTGGTGATCGGTTGACAGCTCTGCCCCTCTCTTCACCCGAGTGTCCAAGACACATGGCCGTAGGTCCCATGATATGATTATAATGTCAATCATCAACCTTTGACCTAGGGTGTCCTGGTGCCACGTGCACTTATGGACACCCTTGTGCTTGAACATGGTGTTAGTTATGGATAAACTGTGACGAGCACAGAAATCCAGTAACTAAACACCACTCAGGTTCAGATCGGGGAGGCCGTTCTTCCCAATCACGCCTCTCCAGGTCACACTGTCATTGCCCACGTGAGCGTTGAAGTCCCCCAGCAGAACAATGGAGTCCCCAAAGGGAGCGCTTTCCAGCACCCCCTCTAAGGACTCCAAGAAGGCTGGGTATTCTGAACTGCTGTTCGGTGCATAAGCACAAACAACAGTCAGAACCCATCCCCCAACCCGAAGGCGTAGGGAAGCTACCCTCTTGTCCATGGGGAAAAACCTCACACAAAGGCACCAAACCGGGGTGCTATGAGCAATCCTACCCCTGCCCGACGCCTTTCACCTTGGGCAACTCCAGAGTGAAAAAGTGTCCAGCCCCTCTCAAGGAGATTGGTTCCAGAGCCCAAGATTTATGTTGAGGTGAGCCCGACTATATCTAGCTGGTATCTCTCAACCTCATGCACCAGCTCAGGCTCCTTTCCCACCAGAGAGGTTACGTTCCATGTCCCAAAAGCTAGCTTCAGTAGCCAAAGATCGGAACGCTAAGTCCCCTGCTTTGGATCACCACCCAAATCGCAGTGCACCCGACCACCATTACTACCTCTCACACAGGCAGTGGGCCCATGTGGGACACACCATCATTAGCAATAAGAAAGTTATTAGATACAATTCCCTTGAATGTTTTAAATGCAAATAGCACATAAGGAATATATAAAGTAAGAATACAAATCATACCCCTTGATATTGGCCAACAGCCAATCATTTAATAGGTAATATTTGGTTGACATACTGCAACAGTAGGTATTAGTTGCTCTTTGCGGGCAGGGCATGATCTGGCCAATTGTGTTGATGTTTTCATGACAAAATTATGTAAATTCAATGTATTACTTTTTCAGCATACCATAAACTCTCACTTCAGCGATGTTATATTTCATGATGTCTGAGGTTCAAGTGATTGTACACTGACAGTCTAGTCAGCGATGATGTAGGTACATATGAACTTAAATTGATGAACATGGTGCTGTTGTTTACCCGCCCTCACCTGTGTGGAAGGTAGTTCCATTTATTTGATAGACCTGAAAAAACCCAAACTTCAAATGAGTTGATTGTCTTTGATGCTTAGCTGTGCTTTAGTTATCATGTTTAATGTAAATGAATTCAGCCTCCTCAAAGCAATGGGACAGAGGCTTATCATTCTTCTGACTTTAACTTCATCCCCCAAATAGACTCCTCTGAACACACTGGAAAAGCTGATAGAATGGACTTATTAATAGGTTATTTAGATAAGCCTCTGAAAGGTTGGGTTTATTTCACATCTTCAAAGTTCATGGTATTCCATCTTCATCGGAGAACAAGAAGTCCCAGAGCATATAATTAGGCCTATCTATCATAGCACATGAGCCATGGCTTTGAGCCACAGTAGCTGGTTCCCTCAGTACTGCTTATCTGAGAATTGTTTTGGCTGGGAAAGCAATTAAGAAAGCAGTCAGTGTCATTTTTGTTTGGACGATTCACTTGGCCCAGATTAATTATTCTGGACATAAATAGTGTCATCTGTCTTCACTTTTCTGCTGTATATGATGGGATCATTCATTGTAAAACAACATAGCATAATCTCCATTGTTGCAGCATTAAATTCACTCTTTCAGAGTTTGTCTGGATGTGTTCGTTTACACTGTAGGCGTTAATTCAGCTCCAGGGACTTGATGGTGAGGTTCCTCACAAGTTTTCAGCCTTGCTGAGCTTTGTATGACCTGCCAGTGTTAAGTCTAGAAGGTGAGATGAAAGGTTCTTCCTGCCCATCGAGCTTTATGACTGTTGCTGAAAATATGCCTGCCACACTTTTTTTTTTTTGCATATATCTGCTTTTCATGCAATCTCAAAAAGTGCATGGTAGTTGAGGTTCATAATGTCAGGTGTCAATCACTCCATGGCGTGCAATATGAAACCACTTTAGCTTTGCATTTCATTCACACTGATTGACAGGTGAGGTCACGCTCTCTTTTTTGGACAGTTTGGAGAAAGTAGTTAAAACTTAAATAAAAATAGGTCGCATTCACATTCAGAGGTGGTTTAAAGACACATTACATTTGTAGTGTGAACACTAAAATGTCCTGATGCATCTCCGACTGAAACAAAGTACCACCCATATCAACTCAAATCATCATCATCATCATCATCATCATCATCCTAGCTGGAAAAAAACAAGAGCAGTTGTTGGTAAAGTCAGCCATGGCATAACATGGTTGTATACTAGCAAGAACCTGACAATACGATGCATATCAAGATTCAGGTGTTAGTATATTACAACAGTAATACAATTGCACATCGGCGCTCTGTCCTGGGCTTAGTTAGGATAGTGTAAAGCCCTGATCTGCACCTTGAGGGGGTAGAGGACTAACCACAACCCTGATCAGTAATAAGCGGACCTGATGATAGATGGATGGATAGCACAATTGAAAAAATATTGTGAAAAAGTTTGTACTTATAGTTTAATTCAAAAGATAAACTGTCATGTTTTATACTCATTACACATAAATGGACACATTTCAAGCCTTTTGTTGTTTTAATGTTGATTCTGTTTGAATAGCTATTTATGCAAACTCCAAATGAAATATTCAAATAATTCAGAATTTCTGATTTTCATGGGCTTTATGAGCTTTAAGAGCTTCCGATGAACTGTAAAAAGGCTACAAATATCACTTTACAGGTAATTAATATAAAACTTTACTACATTTGAACAACAATGAACTTTTTCACTAACTGTAAACAAATTAGTTCATGAGAATTTGAACATGAACAAATGTTTATAAATGACAGTTCATGTAGTTACTTATCATTGTATTCATTTTTGCAAATGTTAACAAATCATTAGTAAATCATTAGTAAATCATTTGTTAATGAAATTCTCATGAACTAATGATTTTTTCACAGTTATTAATCATTAGTTAATGAGCTATTAATGAAAGTTATTATAAAGTGTTACGTATTCTTTTTTTTTGAAGTGGCACTTTATATTTTGATGTCATAATCAAAGTGACATATTGTGATTTTTAAAATGTAATTGTAGGAAAAGTGTCAGCAGTGGACTCTTCACTTGTTTATATTGGAGTGGAAGAGTGTAATGGCTGAAGATTGAGATTACAACACTGTCGTCTAGTGCTCATGGATTTAAACACAACACTAACTGAACCGCTGTGTGCTACCAATCTTTCCATGTAAACTAGTAATTAAAAATCTATGCTGTGTTTTTGAGAATCAGTTTATTTGTGAGACTGCAAAGTAAACTGGAGGACTTGCTATCATAACCAGGCCATCTATGAGGCAGTTTCGCAGAAAATAGCACAATTTCAGTCCAGTGGAAGTGATGTGGTTACAGGAGATGCATTCAAAATGGACAGTCCCTTGAGGGCTGCATTACCTGAGATGCATGTTAAAGCTTGGTGTGAATGGGGAAGTGAAGAGGCTTGGTGTTCTCAGTCCTGATCCTGGGCTTCTACCACCCTGCACAGAGATTCCTCTGGTCCCAGCACACCTGAGCCAACTAATGAGGCAGTTAACACACTTGTAATGCACAATTTCTATCTTTCTGCTGAACTTGGCACATTAATGGTGGGACAGTTGTGGCCTAAAGATTACAACAGCATGCCTAGGGTCACAACATTGCCCACTTAATCCCCAGTACTGGTATGACAATGGAAGAAGTTGGTATGAATGAACAGTGATTCAAGCTCTCTAACATCCAATACTGTAGTGCACTTAACCCTCAACTGCGCCCAAAGCACTGCAGCTGATGTGCTATTTGCCCCTTAGTTTGTGTACAGTATGTACATAAATACAACATAAAATATTGTTGTCACATCTTTTTTCACCTGTATGCTAATGACAGTTCCTGTGCTAGCAATTTGCAAGAGGATGTTTCCACATTTTGAAAAAAACCCCGATGTGATTCCGATGTGTTTACCGGTCGGTTTACGTTCCAACCCTCACCTATTGTCATGAGCTTTGGGTAATGATCGAAAGAATGAGATCGCGAATACAGGCGGCTGAAATGAGCTTCCTTCATAAGGTGGCTGGGCTCTCTCTTAGAGATAGGGTGATTGCACAGTGTTTTCATATTCATCTCAACCTAACATATCTTCCCATGCAATAATGTTTCAGAATCCTGATCATTTTAGAGCCATTTTTGAGAGCTCTTAATTTAGTAATAGCCCTGATGTTCCTGCCCAACAGTGCCCCAGGTCTGAGCCGGTGAAGGGCTGTGTCTTCCACTGTGCCTGGATATTTTAAATGGTGTCTTAGAGAAAGAAAATGCTAATGTAGGATTCAGGCAACCAATTAGTTTGTACGAGACAGGAAGTTGAGGACCGCTCATTACCTGAATCCTAAACATGAGGCCCAGTGTTCTTCGTTAAAGCAGTTGACAGAAGGAAACAGGGTCTGTGCCTTATGAAGAGTCAAATGAAGCACTTTGCTTGATTATAAAGAACATTGTTGATGTTTCAGTCGTCTTAAGCTGCCCTTTGTCTTCCTAATGTATAATCATATCTCGTGACTATTTCAGGCCGTGGCCTCTGCATGAGATTAATGTGCTTAATTTCATGTAGGCCAGTTCTGCTTGTTCATAAAGATGACCCCCTGGCTCCACATTGTTTATAACATTGTGTCCTTCAGCAGTTGTTTTATATTTCATTTTTCTCACAGCATGAAACCTTAATGGCTAATTACAGAAATTAACCTAGCATATTGCTCAGTCATTTTCAATGTTTACCATAAACAGCCTCCTGAATTTAGTCCAGAGTAGATGCTTCATTTATAAATAGCTTTTCCCAAAGTCCAAAAGATCTCTTTGACATCTCAGTAGCTTCTCTTTGAGAACCACAAGACTTTAGAACATTTGTCTCCTGCAAATGGGACTTTAGCTCCTGATGCTCAAATGTTTCTCCTGAGGCTGACTTCAGAAATGCCAGCTCTTTTGTGTGCAGTTGAGCTTTAGTAGAGATCTCACATTGTTCTCACACTGTGCTCAGATTTGCAGAGATAGTAACACTCATGTTTACCAAAGGTCTCAATATGAGCTCAACCATTTCTCATGCAGTACACTCTAATAGATGAAGGTTCCACTACAATCCTTTGATGACTCCTAGCTGAAATGAAGGTTCTTTGAGGAAACATTTGTGTTTTAAAAACCCCAGTCTGGGTTCCTCCTTTTAGCTATCAAGAAAGGGTTCTGTAAGGTATTTTAAGACTTTTCAAAGAACCTTTCAAAATGGTTCCTGGCACTTTTAAAACTGCAATAGAGCCACTAGTTCCAAACCCCTAAAAGTCCTTCCAGGAACCTTTTGTTCTTGTGAACTTTTTGTGAACTTTCAAATTTGATGCTGTGAAAGACCATTATGATGTTTATCAGGTCTCATTCTAGGTATTTTAGTCAAAATAAGAGCAATAAAGTTTTGCTCTGGGTTGGGGATCTCTTTAAATTTGCACGGTCATACATATAAAGTGGGCAGTTATTTTTCTTGATTTATTGCACAGTCATGCTCAAAGTGAAACATTTTATGAGGTAATGTTTTTTCTTTAAGGCTCACAAGGCTTGCAACTTTATTTTTCAAAATCAGTGACAGCAGATTTATTTCACATCCAGACCAAAAAGGCAAAGCTTAATATATAAAGAAATTTTAGGGAAAACAAACCTTCACCTTACACAGAGTCTTCAGAGATTATACAGTATTATCATTAAAATCTATGCCGTGTTTTCTAATTCTTAAAAAAACTATATTTTCCTCCTTTTTTATAGCATTGTGGACGTCATTGTTGTTTAATTGTGTAGTGCAATCCTCAGCTCATATTTCACTGTACATTAATTTCATGGCTGGAGGCCTGCCAGTGTGCTTTCTTGCACTAAGCCATCCGGACCTCAATTATCCCAGTTGTTCTGTTCAGAAACTTGATCTTGTGAGCTTACGGTAATAAAGGCTGCACAGTGCAAGACGCTCCCGAGGCTGTCAACTTTACTGGAGCATGTAGGTTGTCCTGCTGTGACCTTCGTTGATTTACTTCAATGTATCTGTGCATTGGCAGCTTGCTAAATCTATGTTCTATGTGAAACTATTTATAATAGGATATGTACTTGTTTGTTGACTGGCTTTGGTATCTTCTTCAGGTCTCAAACGTAAAGAATTGCTGTGTTTTTGCAAAAGAATCCTTCTTAACCCTTGACTTCAGTGTGAACTCTTACCTTGAACTTCATAATCAGTGTGACCTCTTAGCCTGAACCTCATACTCACTGTAACCTCGAACCTAATACTCAGTGTGACCTCTTACCTTGAACCTAATACTCAGTGTGACCTCTTACCTCAAACCTCATAATGGTGTGACCTCTTACCTTGAACCTCATACTTAGTGTGACCTCTTACCTTGAACCTCATATTTAGTGTGACCTCTTACCTTGAACCTCATACTTAGTGTGACCTCTTACCTTGAACCTCATACTTAGTGTGACCTCTTAACTCAAGCCTCATACTCAGTGTGACCTCTTACCTTAAACCTCATACTCAGTGTGACCTCTTACCTCAAACCTAATACTCGGTGTGACTTCTTACCTCAAACCTCATGCTCAGTGTAACCTCTTGCCTCAAACCTAATACTCAGTGTTACCTCTTACCTCAAACCTCATAATCTGTGTGACCTCCTACTTCAAACCTCATACTCAGGGTGCCCTCTTACCTCAAACCTCATACTCAGTGTGACCTCCTACATCGAACCTCATACTCATTGTGACCTCCTACATCGAACCTCATACTCAGCGTGACCTCTTACTTCAAACCTCATACTCAGTGTGACCTCTTACCTTGAACCTCATACTGTGACCTCCTACATCGAACCTCATACAGTGTGACCTCCTACTCACTGTAACCTCGAACCTCAAACCTCCTACTCAGTGTGACCTCTTACCTTGAACCTAATACTCAGTGTGACCTCTTACCTCAAACCTCATAATCAGTGTGACCTCTTACCTTGAACCTCATACTTAGTGTGACCTCTTACCTCAAACCTCATACTCAGTGTGACCTCTTACCTTGAACCTAATACTCAGTGTGACCTCTTACATTGAACCTAATACTCAGTGTGACCTCTTACCTCAAACCTCATAATCAGTGTGACCTCCTACTTCAAACCTCATACTCAGTGTGACCTCTTACCTCGACTCATACTCCAAAC
>BRDA01032403.1:0-17500 GCA_036984385.1 Crenuchus spilurus | reverse complement strand
TTTTGTCCAACTGCTGTAAAAGTGTACGAGATGTTTCGGTTGAAGCCGGATTAGCCTCTTATGTTAGACTGTAAGTGAACACAGTGAATTTACGCTGTTTTAATGCCTTTGCTGTGCTGCTGACCCAGAGATATGAAGTGCTGCTAGAATATGCATGAGCACGTTTCAGAAACTTGGCATTTTGATGCCCCCTGCGTACACAAGTGAGCTGTAGTCTATTTAAAAAGTAAAATAAGGATCAGTCTGAAACATCATCGCGGTCTCGGTCTCGCAGAGGCTTTTTTAATGTGTACAGACCACAGATTGAGTCACTCTTTGTTTGGAGTGACGGGCGGCTCTCTGAGGAAGCCAAAGTGCCCGTGTGATAATGAACTGCCAAGTAAATAAACCTCCTGAAGGCCACAAGAAGAGCTGTCAGTCAAGCTTGGCTTTACAGGCACTTGATTCTTTTCCTCCTCCCTTTGTCCTCTCTCGCCTCATTATCTGGGCATGTACTCCTGAGGCAGGCCGCTCAGATTCCTGTCCCTGAGCGCCCGGTCCACCGAGAGAATGTACCCATCGATTCGAGTCCTCATGTCCCCCGTGAAGGGGTCGAAGCTCATGCCGCGGGTGGGAGGCCGTTTGAAGTAGCCGTCGCGGTTGCTCTCGGCACACAGCAGCCTCTGGTCGGGGACGCTGACGTTCAGGAAGGCCGTGATGAGCCTGAGTTGAAGCGGGAGGTCCGTCTGGAGAACCTCGTAATGCACCACCAGCAAACGGCTGGAGAACTTGAGCCAGGACAGGGCGTGAGACACCCACCAGGAGGCGTAGCTGTCTACAAACTCGGGCCACTCTGAGGGTGAGACCATTCAAAAATCAGTAAACAATGAATAAACAACACTCGTCCATGTTAACTCCACTGAGCTACAGTCTACAATTACAGACTGTAGTCTCATCTGTTTATTTTATTATTCTTTAATGATCAGGACCCCCCACAGTGACACTGATGTGGTGGTGGTGTGTTAGTGTGTGTCAGAGCTGCTGATGCTCAGTGTCAGGACTAGAGGACCAACACACACTGTGCTGAGCTGCTGTCTCTGACTTTACATCCACAACACCAACAAGGTGGGCGTGTCTAATAGAGGACAGTGAGTGACACAGCAGCTCTAACACACCACCACCACATCAGTGTCACTGAGAATGATCCTCCTGCTCTGTGGGGGTCCTGACTACTGAAGAACTAAGAACATATACAGAGACAGAGACTACAGTCTGAACACAGTGCACCTGACGCTCAGTGGAGGTAAAACAATAAGTGTATGTGTACCTAATGAAGTGGCCAGTGAGTGTATATTGGATGCTCTGTACTGCAGTCATGAGGCTTATTGAGGACTGAGGTCGTTATTGTACTGTCGCCATGTGCACTGACAAAGTTTCATCATCATCATCATCATCATCATCATCATCATGGTTGCCATGCCCAGATCAGGAACTCCTCTATGTTACATCTTGAAACATTAGCTGAGACTTAACGGACCCCACTTGTAAGGAAAACTAAGCCGACGTGATTCTGAGGCCTTTAATATGATGTATAACAGCCCAGTGCAGGGAGGTGTTAGCACAGCTGCAGTCGTGGCTTGCAGGTGATTTAAAATAACAATTAAAGCTGAAATTGAGCTTTTTTCATTGGATGAATGTCAGGATGCTCACGGCACTTTCCTCAGTGGGCTCATGTTGACTTTTGCTTCATTGTGACTTAACAGTCTGAGTTTTTATTACACAATAAATCATTATCGTAATGAAGCGAACAGGCTGTGATTGTGCTGCACTACTAACAGAACCATTTAAAAACGGTTACCGTTACTCTTCCAGTGCGTGTCGGGCGCGTAGCCCAGATGTCCGGCGCACTTGCGATTGAACTCGGCCACGAGGCAGCGGTACGGGTTGCGGATCAGCAGGACGGCCGAGTCGAACATCTCGATCTCCCTCTGACCGCTCTCGTGTGTCTTCACACAGATGGTTCTGCCGCTCCGCCAGTAATCCTTCTCACCCTTAAAGCCTACGGAAAGCCGGCGTGAGGGAAGTGATTCCATAAGAAAGGAATTACGTAAATACACGGCAATCTTCTGCTTCCTAATGAGCCTGAATCACTGAAGATCTGCTGATCAGATAAACCTGCTTTTGGAAAGTCTTTTAGAGCAGATTTTTATTTTATCATTTTATTTTTACGTTTTTGCCCATTTTTATCCCATTCCCAATATAGTAGTAGCCAATTAGCCCATCCATTAGGACTCTCCATCACTTTGCACTGTTCTGACTCTAGGAGGGTGAAGACGAGCACAAGCCTCCTCCGCTGCCTGTGATGAGGTCACCACCTCTTGTAGAACCACCGCTGATACACCGTCACTGGGGAGCCGGTCGCTCGGAGGAAAGCGCAGGATTCCCAGCTCTGAATGGACCAATCAGTAGACGCCTGAGCCAGCAGACATTGCAATGTGAGAGTGATACAGAGAGAGAGAGAGCGCCATCTACCTGCCCAGAGAGAGCACTGCCAATTTTTGCTCTCTTGGGCCCCGACTGTTGATGGCAAACAGCATGACCGGGATTCAAACTCACGATCCTCTGGTCATAGTGTCAGTGTCTTAGCCTGCTGAGCCACTCGGGGCCCCTAAGTTTAGAGCAGATTTAATCAGAATATAGACGTATGACACTCTTACTGTTCTGACTCTGTTGTTGCTGAGTTTGTGCTGAACAGAAGTCTGTGTAACACTTTGGGGAAAATAATTTTAGATTAATTTTAAAAAGTGAAGGCACCATCAGAGTGTCTGAAACACCCTCAGAGTCCAGAAAACGGTCAAAAATGGGCATGCAAGCTGGAAAAAACTAAAATCCTTACACAAGAGCAGTGCTCCACTATTTATAAAGTTCTCCTGGATGAATAGCGTCTATGGGAAGCTCACCTTTGTTGTATAAGGAGCCGTCGAAGTAGTAGCTGCCGGTGTAGTATCCAGTGGCGAGCTCGATGAGGTGGCGGACCCAGGTGTTTCCTGCTCCAGGGAAACTGGACAAGGCTATGAGTGAAGACGAGCGCTCGGGTAGAAACGTCCTCTCCTTACATCTAGACTCTGACAGCAAGACAAGTACATCACATCATTACATTCACGTATTCTCTGTACACAAAATAAGCTGATTTAACATAAAGAAGTACTGAGAGCAGGTAACAAGACTGGACTAAAGTAAGAACGGCTAAGTTTACTGTTGTTTATATTTATCCTAATTTTGGCGATTTAGTGCCAAAACATTATGACCACTCACTCACATTGAGTACAGAGCCACATAAAGAATATTATAAATAATAAAAACATTAATTACATGTAAAGTAACATATTTCTATATTGTACATATAGTTCAGTTACATTACCTAGCACAGGTGTGCTGTACACCTGTAAGTAGTCCAGGTCATTGTGGTGGGTGTGGTTTATAGGATGACTCCGCCCACATTGGTGTCCCGCTTCTATCTTCTGTATTTTCAGGAGAGAAGAGGCGTGGCCACAGAGACAGTCCCGCCCCCTCACTACAGCTAATGGCAGCTCCTGACAGTATCACATATATTGAAAAAGAAAATGAGAAATTAGAAAAAAAAAATTCCACACATCTGTTTGACTACTTTCATTTGACAATCAGAAACATTTTTCTCAGAACAGACATAAATAAAACATTTTATTTAATTTCTCTTTTAAAGCAGCCTGTTCTGCCCCTACCAGTAACAAAAGGTCAGGTTTTAGTTTTGGGCCTATTTGGGGGAATTTTTTAAAGAATTTGACATTTTACTTCAAAAGTTTGGACTAAGTTAAGCATATGCCTATCAACAAATATACAGCGTTATATTTTAACAAATTATATACTGTGAAAATTCATTTTTTGTTATAATTTAATTCAAAAAAAGATAAAAAGTCATTTTTGATATTTATTACACATAAAGTGACATAATTCAAGTTTGTCTCATTTTAATGTTGATCTCCATAAAGCTTGTGAGCAGATGGAAGCATGAAGTGCTGTAAAATCTGCTGGCAGGTGTTGACTTTGGACTAAACACAGTGGACCAACAGCAGCAGCTCAAACCATCACAGACTGCAGAACCTGCACACTGGACTTCAGACAGCTTGGACTGTGTGTGTCTCAGACTCTAGGAGCTGATTTACTAATGAAATACAAAGAAAAGAGGACTTTGGAGCGCTGAGTAACTTGTCTTCTACATTACATGTAAACCTGACGCTCCCACACTATATTTAGCCCAAACATGAATTCCAAATTTAAAAACCAAATACCTATCCATTTAGAACTTTATAGCACTGAGTAACAGTCCAGTTCTGGTTCTGCTTAGTCCAGGTCAGACATTTGTTATGTTGTCTCTGGTTCAGGAGTGTTGATATTAGGAATGTGGCAGCTGTAGCTCTGAGAGACACACAGTGTTTATACTGTTTATAGTCATTTACTCACCATCATGTTATCATCATCTGAGCTGTCAGTCACAGTCATCAGCAGTAAAATACTTAAAATACGTCACTTTACATGTAATGAATATAAGTTTACAGTAACTATAGGGGCTGAAACTCTTAGTTTAGACTATTTAAAAAGTCATTTCTCTACACTGACCTGCTCTAACTGTTCATCTGCCTATTAGTAAACATCCATTAGGCTTTGGTGAGAGACATATCTTTTTTCTGAGAGTCTCCTGAGTGGGCAGAGTGGTCTGCTTCTATGAAAGACTGAAGAAGAGGCTTTTAAATCTCAGGGCATGATTGATTGATGATGGCTCTTTTGCTGTAAGTACAGGAGTGAACTCAAAGGCCATACTGAGTGCATTTCGAGATGCTTTGTGGAACCTTGTCTGTGCAGATCTCCACACAAAGCTGCAAGGTCAGGTTCGGCTGGCTGGTGTGGACCAGGAATCCAGTGCTGCTGTTCTTCAGAGTCTGGAAGCAGCCATGATAGTGCACGTTCCTGTCTGGGAAAATGAAGATAAAGCTCAATGACTGAAGTTGGTGAACAACTGCAGACTGCAGCTCATCTGTTGGTGCATAGTTTGTGTTAGCTGTCCTCTAGACCTGTTTCTGATCATAGAGATGCTGTTGTTCACTAATAGCCTACCATGCAGGATGTCCCGTTTGCTTCTTTACCCAAACAAGTGTGAATGTGTTTAATACTAATGAAGATCTGGTGATGAAATAAACCTCAGTCTGTGTTAAAGACTGACAAGTATGATTAAAGTGCATTTCTGATCACAAATATCTGTGGCTATAGGAGTGGAGGACGGCGCCTGTCCAGCTGTCACCAGTTGCTGTACTGAGACATTAAAGTACAGGAGGAAGTGTTGTATAATGTATCAGCACACAGTACAGGAGGAAGTGGTGTATAATGTATCAGTGCGCACAGTACAGGAGGAAGTGTTGTGTAATGTATCAGTGCACAGTACAGGAGGAAGTGTTCATGGTATAAATGTGTTGGATAAGAACTGCATGCTGGGACATGTTCAGCACATGTTGTAACATCAGACAGGTTTATTTAATTCATCGCCAGATCTTCACCATCATTTGAGTAAAAAAGCAAAAAGAGACACAGTGTACCACTACCTGCACTGAGAATGCTAATAATACAGTCCTGTTGTGTGAAATAGTCATTTATTTTAAACTTAATTGTTTTTGTGTTATTAGTTTGCTGTCCAGTGTTGAGATAAGAATAAGAATGGGTTCCCCTTTTAGAAGTGGGTTCTTCCTCTTGCTATTTTGAGGTTTTCCTTGCTCTAGCTTGCTTGTAGAGCTGCTTTAGGACGTCAGCAGCTGAACTGAAAAGAAAGAACATCTCACTAATGATGAATGAGGGGTGATGAACTGTGCACCAACAGATGAGTACTTCTACTGTAAGGTAGCTGGACCACAGCACAGTGAGTGGAAGGTAGATGTTTATGGCATGAATATATTTCTGTATGTACCTTCTAATGAACATTCAGCTGACACAGATGTACACACAGCTGGTCTAGTCCCTGTAGAGAAGTACTGCCAATACAATAGAACTAAACATCAACCTGTGGGCACCGTGTCTTATGCCAGGTGTAGGCTAGAGTGGCACAGCATTGAGCTGTGGAGCTCAGTAATTTTGGGATGAGGTGGTGGTAGTGAACATCCTGACATTCTGACACACTGAATACAATCAAATCCTCAAAGCAATGATGCATAATCTGGTACAAATCCGTCAGTGGACAGTAGAGAATTGATATTTGTTCACACTGATTTTCAGACTCTCTTTTGCTTTCTATCTCTCTTTCTCATCTCTCCTCACTTTCAGCATCTTCCGTCTCCTGGCTCAAGGCTCCCGGCTCTGACCTGAGGAAACTCCCCAGCAAAAATGACTAGAATGGATCTAATCATGTTACTCGTAATCTCTTAAAACCTTCAGAGATGTGTGGCTCAGCTGAGATTGTGGGGACATACTGCTGCAATCGCATCCCATACCACCCCCCTCCCTTCCCCACACCCACCCATGGGGTAATGGTCACCACTCCCTCTGTGCAACGCCTGCCACAGTTTCTACAAAAATGTCATCAGACTCTTTTTTTTGGAAGAGGTGCCAGATGCTGAGCCTAAAATGAATCACAGCCTGACTTGCTATGACAGTTCCATCACTGTGATACCAGAATGATGCAACGTTTGATCATCAGTGATACATAGGGCAGCCCTACCAAATTCACTTCAACTTCTCCAACATTTATTAGACTCAAATGGCACAGATTTCACAGATTTTGTAAGAAAAGTGCTATATCTCATGCTCATTAAATCTGTTAGAACGCATTTTATAAGTGCAGGCTTGAACCCTTCCAACATCTTTCTCACAGTTTAATTCATATGCCATCTTCCTCCAACAGTGCACTTTACAGCAATCAGTACTAATTTATTCATAAAGGTTCATTATCTGAGGGTGAAGATCTCCACCAGTCTGGCAGCTCTGATGTAGCAGCAGGTATCAATGAGGCGCAGCTCACTCAACCCGGGAACGATAGTGCATTAGTTCAGCTTTAGAGTCAAAGTTTCATCAGTGAGGTGCCGCCCTCTTCTAATATTTCACCTCGCATGGCTGTGGATCCAACAACATCTACATCCTACTTATAGAACCTGCATTTACGATGCAAACCACCTCTCAGCAAATGGTCTATTTTACAAAATACAGGGTAGTGTCCTGTACATATCATACTGTCAGGTCCTTGCACAGCCTTGTTTATGGAGAATTACATTCTGTGGGTATTGCTGATAACAAAACACATTTATGTCAATGTTTGTTTGTATTCAGTGTACAGCGTCACCCAAAAAACTGTACAGTGAAATTTATTTCTATTTAACTAAAAATGCACTGTAACCTGTAATACACACATATGAAAAGGTGTGTGCAAGCAGGCCTACAAACACACATGGACCAGAAGTCCAGCAAACTATTGTGAGAAGCTTGTTGAAGGACCCAAAACGTTTGATTGAAGTCACACAGTTTAAAGGCAATGTTACCAAATTGTAGAAAGCAATAAAAATTCTCTAAAACATTCTCTCTCTCATTATTCCGACATCTAGGAAAGAGAAATAATTCTGAATGACTTAAACAGGGAAAGTTTTAGTCTGATTTAAGATCAGACAGTGATATATAAATAAATATAAACAGAAAAAATATAATAATAAAAATCTCCAAAAATGTGAATATTGTGAAAAAGTTCATTTTTGTAAATATTTTAATTAAATAATGTTATTTATTTACATTTATTTACATGTACAGTGACACATTTCAGGTGTTTTAGTTTTATTTGGAGTTTATTTGAGTAAATTACTATTTAAACATTAAAGCAAAACAAAAGCTTAAAATACATCACTTTACATGTAATGAAAAAGAAAATAAATTACCTTTTTTATTCAAATAAACTTTTTACAATATTCTAATAAACTTTAGCTTTTTCTACATTATATATTTTATTGTATATATTTTATATAAGTGTTATAAGATTAATTGCACGATTGTGTGACATGAGTAACATCACGGCTGTGATCCTCTACATCATATTATCTGTTCTGTCTTTAATGAGTCTTCCAGAATAATAACTGTTAAAAGTGACACATAGATTAATGACATAAACTACATAATAATGAGAAGTCGTCGTGTTTTTATTCTCATTTATTCGTTTAGGTCTACCAGTGGTTTGTCTGTTCTTATTTTAATGAGAGATGCTGTGATGCTATATTTGTTTGCTGTTGTCCACTCACATCTCCTGTGTCCAGGGAGTCTCTCCTCCACCTTGTAGATGGACAGTCGTGCCACACCTCCACATGAAGACCCCCGTTCACCCCTGCAGTCCAGGTTACAGTCCTCACTCCGGGCACGGGGTGCGCTGATCCGGTTCCCACAGTGACACTCTGTCCCGTACTCCAGCCCTGCAAACTGGTACCCGCTGCAAGAGGAATGAGGCATATTACACTCACTGGCCACTTTGTTAGGAACACCCAGCTTATATCTCTCTCTGGCCATTTTATTAGAAACACCTGCCTTGTTTACAGACTGTAAAAATATCCAGAGCAGCTGCGTGACCACTGATGGGTTGTGTGTTTGCATTAACCCTGTTTTACAGTGACGATTTTTGGACATTTGAGGACCCCTCTGTAACATTTTTCATAACCTTGATGGATTAAATGTCAATGTGCAATCACATTTCTTCATCTTCATCACATGATGAACATGTTTATTGTGTTTAGACTGGAAGTGTTTAATGGTGGCAATTGTAATTAAGTTTAACATGATCTGAGTTTTGTCTCAGCTCGATCGCCGTTGTGAGGAGGTCTGTACAGCTGTAGTAGCTCCTCCCCCTCCACACAATTCCCCCTCCCCCTCCACAGCAGTGCCCTCACAATTATAAGAGTATCATGGCCAAAATATTTTAGTTTACAACAATTTCACATGTAAGACAAGTTGATTTGCGTGAGGTTCACATCCTGTCCACTTCCGGGTGAAAAGGGCTTAACACAGTTAAGAAGAGCTGGGTATTAGCTGAGTGAGTTTTTTTTACAAAATGTACAATTAATTTGTCATTTCTGGTTTTACTTTATCTTGGTCTGGACCACTCCTGATCTCAATCTTGACCTGGACTTGATTGCTAAAAGTCTTGGTCTTGACTTCAACAATACACTGTCCTGAAATGAGAAATAAGGCACTGGCATTGGGATACAGCTCTTCCAGTCTATGTGTGATGCCCTGAAGCAGCTGATTGTATAAGGCTCACCTTAAATAACCCTTTGGCATTTGGTAAAAAATAGCAGGCAGCTTGCTCATCTGGCAGCATTTGATCTGAGGAACTTATTCCCTGGTCTGCTGTAAAAAAAGTGCTTTTATGTATCAATTATATTAATTATGTATCAGTGGCAGAACAGGCTGAGATGAGAGCTGCTGTGTCCTTTGCTGTAAAGTGGCTCTGAGTGGATAACATTCGCTGTGGGTAACATCGCTGGCCAAAGTGGGCCTAATATTTCCCATTTCCTGGATGAGCATTAATCATCGGTGGCAATTTGCCTGCGAGTGGTTGGTTCTGTACAGCTGGTCAGGACGAACCACCTCCGCACGCAGATAAAGACATCCACCTCTGTCTTCCACAAGGCTGCTGGACCGCCTCCAGAGGCGCCTGCCCAGATTCTGCCACCTGTGCCCGCCGCCTCAACACTGCCTGCATTCTTCTGGCTGAACACTGCTTCCTTTCATTCTGCCTGACCTTCGCTTTCAGACCCTGGAGCACCATTCAGATCTTACCTCTCTGAGCAGGTGTCCAGACACAGGGAGCTGGTCATTTTGCGGAAGTCATAGAGCACGGTGCCCCCGAGCGCTCGCTGCTTGTCGTCGTTTATGAAGCATCCAATATAAGTTCCTGTTGGGAAAAAAAGTCAAGAAGAACGGACGCTGTACCATTTTAACCCTTTAACGTTTACAGACCTGTCCAGGCTGACATATTGTCCATGAACAACTTGTGCATCCATCAACAAATCAGCCACATATTTCATATTCATTACATATGAAGTGAAGCTTCAAATGAATATGTGATGGTGAGTAAATGACTATAAACAGTATAAACACTGTGTATCTCTCAGAGCTACAGCTGCCACATTCCTATTATCAACACTCCTGAACCAGAGACAACATCACAAGTGTCTTACCTGGACTAAGCAGAACCAGAACTGGACTGTTACTCAGTGCTATAAAGTGCTCAATGGATAGGTATTTGGTTTTTAAATTTGGAATTCATGTTTGGGCTAAATATAGTGTGGGAGCGTCAGGTTTACATGTAATGTAGAAAACAAGTTACTCAGCGCTCCAAAGTCCTCTTTTCTTTGTATTTCATTAGTAAATCAGCTCCTAGAGTCTGAGAGACACACAGTCCAGTCTGTCTGAAGTCCAGTGTGCAGGTTCTGCAGTCTGTGATGGTTTGAGCTGCTGCTGTTGCTCCACTGTGTTTAGTCCAAAGTCAACACCTACCAGCAGATTTTACAGAACTTCATGCTTCCATCTGCTGACAAGCTTTATGGAGATGCCCAGCAGCTGCCCACAGTGCCAACACTACTACTGACCATCATATTACTGTGCCAGCTCATGTTTCCAGCTCAATTTTGTGTCACATGAAAAGGTGAATTAGCCTGATTTATGACATTTCTTCACATTTCAGACTTAAATACATTGCCATTTACTGCCAGTTTCTGATTGGGCATTTGAGAAGTCATGTGATTTTGATCACATGACATCACAGCTTAGCACAGGGTCTGTTTCAGCAAACATCAGATTCTACAAGTTGCTCAGATTTGCTCTCCATTCTTACGTAAAGTTCATTTAAATTAGAAATAGTCACATCCGCCCACTGTTAGAGAACTACGACCTACTGTGATAAAATACTAAGAAAACAGTGTGTAAGGAACCTGCACAGAGCATTTCTCTTTAAACCTTCAGAACTGGTGAGTGAAAGTATATTTTATCCTCTATTTGTTGTGCTGGACTGACCCCCGCACTCCCACAGCCGCACCCCAAATTACTTTCTCTACAGCAAACAGCCAGACTGTGGGATTATGTTGCTTTTTCATTGAGGTAACAATCTATATGTCACAGCTTTAGATGACATAGCTTAATTTTCTCTTTGCTGGCAACCCTATAAAAGAGGGGCAGGGCAAACACTGGCACTAAAAACCTGCTGTCCTGATTAGGGTTGTTTTGAGATGCTGCTGGCAGACCCCCAAAGAATTGTGCCAACTTGTGTTAAAGGGGTATTATATGTTAACTTGATGCCCAGCAGCTGCCCACAGTGCCAACACTACTACTGACCATCAGAGTACTGTGCCAGCCAACTCATGAGCTAAAAGCCACACTGATCAACATTAAAACTAAAATACGTCACTTACATATATAAAATATAAAATGACACTTTACCTTTTAAAATTAAATTAAGAACAGGACTAAAACTGATACCTTTATGTCTGGCCATCGTCTGTGATGGACTGTGTTCCACTTTGTTCTCCTGCTCTGTTCTCCGGCCCTGGATCCAATGTCGTCTCAGGTGTCTGATCTTCAGGTTTCGAGACATGAAACGTTCCTGATCGGCTCTGCTGCCTGACAGATCTGACAAACTGTTCTCCAGGTCTTCGCTCACCATGGACCCCCGTCTTCTATATCGCCACACATCATTTGGGGCCTCCATGGCTCTAGGGGGCACCAGTGCAAAAGGCAGAGACGGGTATGTGTCAGTTCCTCTTTGAAACAAGGCCACACTGGAGCGCTGAAGCAACAAGACGCTTCCTGCCATGACATATGCCACGCCCAGGAAGAGGAGGAGCAAGCGAGCACGTCTTAAAAAGCGCTGCAGCCGGTAGAAAGTCTTAGCCATGCTTTCAGTTTGAGGATCAAGGCTGGGCACAGTGATACGGTGGCTGTTTCTGCTTGACAGGATCAGTAGATCTGAAGGTTTAGATTACAGGATGTTTCCATCCTCCTGATCACAGTTTCTGGTTCACGTCCTGCGGCGGATCAAAGAATTCAGCTTTAAGGGTTGAAGGGGGGTGGAGGTGGGGGTGGTTGAAGGGGGTGTTCAGTCAGTGGACCTGATGTAGAAGGAAAAAATCTGTTTAAAAACGAGTTGTGAGAACGCAAAACTGTACTGAAAGTAGAGTCTAAACATTATCAATACCATCACAGCACATTCAGTGATAGCAAACAAATGATTGCCTAGTTCTGGCCCACATTTACTACTTCCACTGGCCCAAATAGGCAGAATTACACAAATCCAGGCATAAGGACACAGCCTCAATATAACCTGAGCTGAGCCACAACTCTGGTGTGATACTGTTGACTAAACCTGGCTACAGTTGGGCCAGTTTTGGCCCAAAATAGAAATAGAGTTCAAACATTTCACATACTGTAGTATTCTGTATTTGGGCCGCATGTGTATAATAAACTTTAAACATGGCCCAAAATGTTCTTGTCATTGTCATAACTGACCTATTAGTGCCTAAATTGGGCCAGAATTGTGTGCTATCTCTCTGTTGTCTGGGTTTATGTTTGTAGCAGGGGTGTAATGCAATGCCATATCTGTATTTACAAATGAGTTCGCTAAAGTTTGCAAACCACCATCCCACATGCCCTGATAGCAACGATTAATGGCCCAGTTTTGGCCCAAAATAGAAATTGAGCCTAAATATTAAAAAAAAATAGTAGGCTGTATATGGTGACATGTGCCTTGATAAACTTTAAAAATGGCCTGAAATATTCTCATCATAAGTGCCTTAACTGGGCTATAATTGGGCCAGAAGTCTCTGCTATCTGGATTTATTTTTATTAGAGCAAACAATTGATGGCCCAGTTCTGCTCCAAAATAGAAACTGAGCTCAAACATTCAAACACAATAGGTTGTATTTGGTTCAAATGACAAACTTTAAACCAGTTTGGAGCAACAAACACACTGCCATAATTGCATTAAGTAAGTGCCTTATTTGGGCCGTATCTGGGCCAGAATTGACTATTATCTGGGATTTGTGTTTATAATAACGGTGCAATACAAGAATCCTCTCCATAATGATTGACAGCCCTGATGAAGAGAAGTATAAAGGTTCTGACTGTGCTGAGAGTGACCCACCAAACAAATAATATCAGGTCAGTAGCAGCCCTGTGGTCAGAACCTGAGCAGTGATGAATGAGCTACAGGACTCTGAAAAAGTCTGCTGTAACAGATGGTACAACTATAGGGTCTATAAGGGAGCTGGACCTCTTAACGTGTCCAGTGACAGGAAGTACGTGGCAGGCATAAGTGTGTGGTGAGTAGACACTTCATAAGTACCTTTCATATCTCTCCTGACTCATAATAAAAAAGTCTTCTGTCTGATCTCAGCCAGGAACACAAACAAACCTCTTTCTCCAGCACTCTGCGTCCTGACCTTCATGTCTGTCTGAGCGAGGGCTTGGAGAAGGCGTGGGCTGCCGTGTTCCAGTACGAGGTTTAGCAGAAGTCTGAGCGCTTGTCTGTGCCAGGCTCAGTACACAACTGCAGGGCATGTCGTCTTCACAATGCAGGCACGCAGAGCACCGGGACTCAGGTCAGGGGGGCACCAAGACTCTAAAGCACTTATTTCAGCTCTCCTGCAATAAGTACCATCGTACCAGAGAGCCGTGGATGTCAGTAAGTAAGACGTTAAAGACGGATGAGGGCAGATAAAGGGATTATTAATAACCAGTGAACCTGAAATCTACACTGAAATAAAGTCACTCAGTTCACTTCCTGTGAGAGTTACACAGATTATGTGGCTGCAGGTTATTTACTCGAGTTTAAAACGCAAAACTAGTCAAATCATTTTGGCAGCATGTCTTGTATATTTTACTCTATTTACACACATTTACTACAACCCTGGTCCAGTGCATGACCAAAACGCCCTGCAAAGTCTCGCTTAGGTTCCCATATGAGCTGTTTTAGACCATTCATCAGTTTGGATGAATGAACAGGAGGAGGAGTCAACTGAAGTAATGATAGGATACAAACCATAGAACTCAATAGTCACCTAAATAGCCCAGCTGTTTTGGTGAATATACATCACCACAACATCCCTCAGACAGGTGGTCCAGATTAAATGATGTATTTTGATGGAAATGACTGGGCTGTTTAGGTGACCATTGTGTCAGAATTTTGGGTTAAGTGAGTAAGTTATAAGTTAAATCAGCATGATTATGGTTTGTTTGTTTTGCTAAAAACTGTTAATGTGCTGGTTTATTCATATGCAGTCACTGCACCAATTATGTAAATTCAAGGCACCATGTTGTTAAATGCATTTTTTTCTAATGTATATTGACTCCAGATGCTGAAAAACTTGGGTTCCAATACATATCGATCCCTTAAGCCTCACTAAATATAATTCTCATTGCAGAACATGCTCGACTGATGGGTTTATTGGTCTTAATCTTTACGCTAAAGCAGGTAATTCTACTCAAGACGGGAAAATAAATCAAATCTCTCTAAAGTCGACTGATTCAGCTGTTAGATATCAGCAGTAAAGCTGATTATCCACTTAATGAACGCTTGACTGATTGACCTGTGTGGCCTTTTTGAAATGATGAAAGTAATAACAGCTCCTTTAAAAGTGTTTGTTCTTCTGCAGAAGACACAGATTAGCTGATTTGCTGGGTTTAGACTCATTTCAGGGCTCTTAGACGATAATTCCAGAACAGACTGTCCAATATTGAGTTTTTGAGGTCAGATAAAGACAAAGATTCTCTAACAATAGACCTGCCATTAAAGAAAAGCAGAACCTGGGATCTGTAAACAGAACCAAGTCATTGGTATAATAGTGCTGAGGTTCTACCGGGGGAACCATCACTTCAGGATGTGAAAAAGAAAGGTTTGGAGTTGTTCATGGCTGGGTTCAGGATGGAACAATTATCTTCCAAAGTGAGCTTGAGGTATCTTGAGAAGTGAAGGTCACTGCTATAGCTGTAGATGTCCTGTGAGGCTCAGGTCTACCAGTGGTCCTCTCAGTAGTGGCTTGTAGACAAGTTTTGTAAGAGTGGTCAGTCGTACTCTGAGATTTTTCCAAAATTTAGGTAAAATGGAGAGGGTTCACATCCGCTCCATGCAGGCTCTCCACTGGTGTCCCACAGGGCTCAGTACTAGGTCCTCTTCTTTTCTCACTATACACTCATTCTCTTGATGAATTTTCTTTTCTCATACCACTGGTATGCTGATGAGACTCAACTGATGTTTTCCTCCCTCCTTCTGACACTCAGGTACCCAGCCACATCTCAGCATATTTGGCTGACATCTCTAAATCAACCCACCACTTGAAGCTCAACCATAGCAAGACTGAGCTTCTATTCATTCCCAGAACCACTGGTTCACATCTTGAACTTCTTGTTTGAGAACTCCGTGGTCATTCTGTCTCAAGAAGTAAGAAGCCTTGGTGTGATCCTGGATGACCAGTTATCGTTTTACATCGCAAACTTGAAAAAGGTTCCTTCTCTTCAAGATTCAAAAGATACAACCCTTTGCAACTCAGCTTGCCACTTAGGTGCTTGTCCAGTCTCTCATCATCTCACAACTTGACTACTGAAACATGCTCATATGCGAGCCATCAGGCCCCTGCAGTTGATCCAGAATGCAGCTGCTCGGCTGGTCTTCAATCAGCCCAAGTTCTCTCACATCACTCCACTGCTGTGTTTACTTCAATGGCTTCCTATAGCTGCTCGCATCAGATTCTAAACCCTGATGCTCACCTACAAAGCAAGAAATTGACCAGCCCCTCCCTACTTAATGACAACGTCAAGTCTAGAGCCGTATCTCAAACCCTTCAAGATTCTAGTACACCTCGGCTCCACCCTTCATCCTTCAAGACATGTGGAAGACTGGCATCAAGACTCTTCTCTGTCCTGGCACTCAGGTGGTGAACAAACTCCCACTGGTTGTTCTAACAGCAGAGTCCCTCACAGTCTTCACACACAGACTGAAGAGCATCTCTGTGTGCAGCACTTAAGCAGCACTAGTTTAAACACTTATTGTAAAGCTGTAAAGCTCTTATATTGTGTATAATTGTGCCTCTTTCCTTCTTTCTAGGTATTAGTGATGGTTTAGTTCTAACAGTATCTGAACTGAAGAGTAGTTTGGACTCTAACCTGCCTGTACTAGCTGTAAGGGGTGTTGTGTCAGTACCAGGCTCTATAATGGTTATTGGGGGTTGTGTTAGTGTTCGTGGTAAATTTACACTCTGAAATGTTTGCTTATATTTCATCAACATATGATGCCATCAAGACCACATCTTTTCCATGGACATCCAACAAGACAATACAAAAACACATGCTGAACACATTACAAACATATGCCTGTAGAAGAACAGGGTACTGGACTTGCTTGTCTGCAGTCCTGATCTGTCCCAGTAGAGAAAGTGTGGACAACCCTGTACTGTTCTACACCTTAAGACATGTTTACAGACACAGTATCACCTGAAATACTTCATCACGTGTTACCAAAACATCTTTTAAGTGTTGTGAGAAGGAATGACATTACAAAGTGGTAAAGGCTTTACTGTCCCAACCAGGCCAGAACAAAAGAATGTGCTTGGGAACTTTATTGCCCTTTAAGTTATGACTTTAAAAATCTCTGAATTGTCTAAAGTGTCAGGAGCTGCACTTTTGAGATCACAGTCTAATAACTGGATGCAGTAGATGAGCCTGATCATGAGCGATACTGAGTGGATTTAGTGCTCAGTGAGTGGGAGTGCGTTTTCACAGATGACGCATGCCTGACCCGTAAAGTTCTGATAATGGCACTGTCTGATCCACAAACTGCGCTTTGTTACCATAGTGAGAGCTTTAACGCCGGCGGCGGAGGAGCAGGTGCACCATCACCACTCTCATGATAAAGGCCTTAAACACGGGAGCATCTCACTCCTTAACTCAATTACGGCTCAGTAAATAAGTCTGCGGCTCAGATCAGCTCAGACACACAACAGAGAGAAGAAACAGCTGTTAGATCTGATCACAGAGCAGTCTGATCACTTCAGCCTCTGATTCTAATGTCAGCTCAACACAGTGTCTGGATATCAGCCCAGAGATGCTTTTTAATCTCAGATCTCTCTCTCTCACCCACTCTCTGTCTCTCTCTCTCTGTGTCTCTCTCTCTCTGTCTATCTCTCTCTGTCTCTCTCTCTCTCTGTGTGTGTGTCTCTCTCTCTCTCTCTCTCTCTCTGTGTGTCTCTCTCTCTGCATCTTTCTCTCACACACTCACTCTCTCAGCCGGTCTGTCTTTCTCTGTCTCTCTATCACACACTCTCTTTCTCTCCCTCTCTCTGACTCTCTCTCTCTGTCTGTCTCTGTCTCTCTCTCTCTCTGTCTCTCTCTGTCTCTCTATCACACACTCTCTTTCTCTCCCTCTCTCTGACTCTCTCTCTCTGTCTGTCTCTGACTCTCTCTCTCTGTCTCTCTCTGTCTCTCC
>BRDA01032396.1:0-15934 GCA_036984385.1 Crenuchus spilurus | reverse complement strand
TTTGCAGCAGTAACACACAAATAAATTATTAAAAAATCATACATTGTGATTTCCGGATTTTTTCTTTTAGATTATGTCTCTCACAGTAGACATGCCCATAAGATGAACATTTCAGACCCCTCCATGATTTCTAAGTGGGAGAACTTGTAAATTTGCAGGGTGTTCAAGTACTTATTTTCCTCACTGTAAGTGATAATTACCAGTTTATTCATACATCATAAAATGTAAGGAAAACCAACAACAAACCATTTTATTACCAACTAAACTGTTGAGTAGAGCTGCGATGCTCACTATGACTGACTGAGTATGTGAGTCATCAACAGCATCACAAACACTTGGTCTGCAATTCAAAATGTGAGATGTAATAAATATTTAATAGAAAAACAGAAAAAGGAAGTAAATGTTGAGGTTACAGTAAGTACACTAAACTAAGCCCAAACTAAACAGCATTGTTTACAGTCACTGACCTTCTGTTAGTACAAGTTGCATTTTCAGTAGATTTGATTTAATTTGACTGAGCATTGACCCCAAATACCAACTAATCTTGATTAAAAAAATGAAATTTAGCCATTCAACCAACCAACCAACCAACCATCCATCCATCCAACCAACCATCTGTCCATTCATCCAAACTACCAACCAACCATCCATCCATCCATCAACCCAACCAATCATCCATCCATCCATCAAACCAACCAATCATCCATCCATCCATCCATATTACCAACCAACCAACCATAAACTAACCAACCATCCATCCAACAAACCAACCAACCAACCATCCAACCATCCATCTATCCATCCATCCATCCAACCAAACCATCCATCCATCCATCCAACCATCCATCCATCCTACCAACCAATCATAAACTAACCAACCATCCATCCATTAAACCATCCATTTATACATCCAACCAAACCAACCATATTAACTAATGTGTAGACTCATCATTGAAAAACAGTGGATTTGTACTAAATTACCAGCAAATTTGCTGCTCATTCTATGACCTGTGAACTATTTATTCCTTTAACCTAAGAGTTTGATCTCTCTCTCTTTGTCAGATGTGTGCCAATGCCTTATTCATTGTTGCTTGAGGCAGAGATTACAAATTTATGAACCATGTATGAGACACTAGCAAGATTTTTATCACATCAAAACACGACAGGCAATAGTTTAGTACGTACAGTGCATATGCACACCTACTATATGATCTTTAAGACAAAATGATGAGCAAATTCAAAAGTGGTTAGCCAGGGATAAATATTTTTTTTTGTCAACCGACAGAGTTGCCTTTGTTATGAGTCATTCACAGCAACCACCCATAAGCCAGCTTTTACACCTGATATACACCATTATTATATAATTCAGAGTAAATACAGTATGGCAGTAATGACATAATAATGACACGTACACAAACGTGACCTTCTACCTTTACCCACCAGAACAGAAGTCTGACTGGAAAAGATGTTCACTCTCATATCCAGAGCAAAGGGGGGTAAAAAAGAGAAGGTGAAACATAGGCACCTTGCCTCGCCGGCGATGACAAAGCGCCTCTCCGAACCTGTTAAAGACACATTTCATTTCCAGGTGATATTGCAGTTAATTGGGCCCATGGGCTTTCAGAGCACTCACTGCTACCCTCTCTTCGCTGTCACTTTTTTCCCTTTTTTGCATTTTATGTATTGAAAGAAGCTGCAAGGCAGAACTGAATATTAATTTAACAAAATTAGGTATTAAACACAGCTTCCCAAATATGCATTCATTCTTGGTCTCACAGAATATTTCGCAATAAAGGTGCACAGAGCATGTTCGCTTTCGTGTCAGACAATGTCGGGTTTTAATTCTGCTCTCAGCTCATGTTTTAGGTTAGGACGGAATTAAATGTATAGTGTGCATACGCCAATCAGCCATAACATTAAAACCACACACCTGTATCAACACTCACTGTCCTTTTGAACTCCATTGAGCATAAAGGTGTAGTTCTACAGACTGTAGCTTGTCTGTTTCTGTGTATACTTTGATAGTCTCACCACAGAGCAGGTAATATTCGGGTGGTGGATCATTCTCTTCATTGCAGTGACACCGACATGGTGGTGGTGCGTCGGTGTGTTGCACTGGATTAGCTTTGGAACTTTGTTGGTCCACATTGTAGATATAAAGTCAAAGACAGTAGCTCATCACAGCTTGTGTTGGTCCTTTAGTCAGGCTGGATAGTTCTGGTTGGTGCACTGTTTTCACTCCAAAAATGACACTGAGGACACACTCTCACACCACCACATCAGTGTCTACATATACAGTGTCACTGCAGCACTGAAATCGATCTACAGCCCAAATAATAGCTACTCTGTAGGGGTCCTGACCACTGAAGAACTACGGTCAGTGAATTCATTACAACAGAAACTGCTACAACAGAACTATAACAGAACTAACTATAACTGAAAGATGATTCAGTACATTTTTATTAGAGATGCACGAAATGTAACATTTGTTGAATACTGAGCACAATTCTGCATTTTTATAAAATTATTATAAAATTAGTAACTAAAGTATTCCACAAAATAAGTCTTGTAGTCAGTCAGGAATGAATGTCTGTATGTTATTAAGCTGGTTTGACATCATTAGGTTTAATAACATGAGTTTAATTGATTATTCTGTTATATTTGTATATAAAACAAAGACAATAATATATGAATATGTATGAAGATGCATGTGTGTTACATTATTACTAATATTTAATAAAATGATGAAGTCTAAAATGAATGATGTCAGTCACATGGATGTTTTGTGTGTTTAATGTGAGTGTCATTGGCTACAGACACTGAAACACTTCACATTTCTTCTGCTAATGGTGAGACGATCCCTAACACTGCAGCAGGGAGCACAAACACAAAGCTAAGCGGCTGTATTCTGGCTTCATCATAACAAGTGTAGTTTAGTAAAGGTTGTGCTTCTAGTTTGTTGTTTTCTTCCATTTCAGCACCAAACTTGTTTTGTTTTGTTAACTGGTGAGGAAAAGCACAACTCTGAATGTTCAAAAAGGTAACAGTCACATTAAAACTTAAAAATAAATAAATAAATAAATAATAATTATTAATTATTCTGTCTTTAAATTGTTGTTCAAAAACGGCAAACCCCCCCCCCCCCCACACACACACACACACACACACTTTCAGTGTTCGGCTGACTGATTTACGTTGCCAAATTTTTGGGACATCCCTAATTTTTATAGAATTCAGTTCACCTGCAATCTTCACAGCTTTCAAGATCCAAAAATAGTTCTTTGGGCAATTCCACCAAGAGACACTGTTGCTTCCCTATTTGAGTGTGAGTTTTATGAAAGTTTTATGAAAGTTTATAGAGCCTGCATATAATGGTAAATTTACTAGAACCTAACATCTGGATGAACACATTAGAAATCTTCACTTTTAAAGGCAAACCAACACAATTTATGCTTTAGCTGGTCAAATACCCCACCATCTCTTCACTGAATGCCATGCAACTAGTCACCAGCTAATTAGTGACAGAATTAGGACGTGATGTTGGGTTTAACAACTCTATTTGGCCTAATTGAGAACTCCCCTTCTATCCCCAGTTGCTGGAGCAGATGCCAAGCTTTACTGAATTTCACACCGTCATGTCATTCCGCTCACCTGTCAGCTGTGTATTTAACAGCGTCCGCCCATCATTAACACCTGTCATGTCCACCCCTCCACCCTCGGGTCAGTGGCAGCCTTGGGACGTCCCAGCAGGAGACATGGGTGGGGGTGGTATGTCGGGGCAGATTCATGCCACATGTGCCCTGTTGCTACTGACGATCTTTGAACAAGTGATGATGGACACTCAGGCTACCGACAAGCCTGTCAAGCTGGTTTGAGTCACATGCTTCACACACACAGATACTGGCCATGGCTTATTAGGGCCAGCTGTTCCAAAAGACAAGGCCATGTCAGACAGATCCACTCCCTACAGCATGCCACTGTACGGCTAATCCACAGGATCAACATGAATCTGTGGAGCCTCTGATCTAGAACATTCCAACCTTGTACTCGAGTAAACCTTTGATAACTAATTATAACGTAACAATCTGAAGTCTTAGCATCTTTTCGCCTGTATGAATGCCAGCGCTCAGTACCAGTCAGAAAGAAGTTCTGTTCAACATTGTAATACCCCGAAGAGCCACAACATTAATACAAATCATTAAAACCAACTAATGAGCCCCCATCCCAAAACACCAAGAAGTACATGTTCTCACAACTAGTCTGACCAACTTTGAAAAGGGTCACAAGTGTGAAGGCTAGATGACTGGGTTGGAGTTCAGAATGGCATGACTTGTAGACTTCTGGACAGCAGTGGTGGGACCACCAGCCGGCTCCAAGGTGTTGGGTGCTCAAGAATTGATGTGTGAGGGTAACGCAGGCAATCCCATCTGGTCTGAAGCAAAGCTACTGTAGCAGAGATCACAGTAATGAGGGTTACAGGAGGAATGTGGAGGAACATGTGCTTGGCATCCTGAAAGTATGGAGCTGTGTAGCCATGCACTGTTCAGATGGTTTTAATGTAAAATAGTATTATGGTAATAGTAGATTCATGGTTTGTTGGACACCACGATGAACTACAACAGTAATACTACAGTAGGGTGACCAGATCTGAGATGACAAAAAAGAGGACAACTCAGCAGGGTTGTGTGTTTTTTGGGTTTTTTTTTTTGGTGCTTGAACATAAATTATATTATTATTATTATTATTATTAATAACAATAATAACAACAATAATATTATTATTAATAATAATAATAATAATAATAATAATAATAATAATAATAGACAAATTATGATTTATATTTTATTAATAATTACTAGTTACTATTAATAATATACATATAATAACTATTACATTTATTATGAATAATAAAATAATAAAATTAATGTTAATCATTAATAAAATATTAATACATTATTACATATTATTAAAAATAATAAACTGTTAAAAGCATGTAGCATAAAATTATCACCCAATCCTTTTCAGTCAACTTCACTTCAGCTCATTATCACCAGTGTTACACATATGTTTGGACTGTATGGTGAATAGATCTTATTTACACAGAATTAGTCCTCATTTTTGAGTAAAAATAAACAAAAATTCTGAATTATTTTGATAACAGTTACACTTAGAGGCATGTAAATAGATGGCTTATCACAGATTGGTAGACACACACACATAGACACACACTCATATATAAATATTAATGAATTTTAATATGAAACTGCTGATATTAAAATACGTCTACAGGGTTGGCACTGGCTCATGAAACATGTTAGCCATTGTGGCTAAGGGGCTTAAAACGTTCTTAGCCACATAAGGATTTGACTAGCCACAGATTTAACAGCTACCTGTGGCGAAGACAGTTAGCCACAGTAGCCACGCTTTAGCCACAGTTAGCCAATCTTAGCCACAGGCACTTACATGTACATGTACATCATATCAGAAATCCATTGGTGTAATGGATTTCTGATCATATTTACAGATATTTACTCTCTGTAGGGCAAATAAGAGTGATAAAAATGGAAAATATAGAGCAACAATTGAATTCAAAATAAAAAATTTCCAATGTGTACAGCTCTTTGTCGACTTATTTATTCCAGAGACAGTCTCTCACAAGCCTGGGAATAACTGTGTATGACTATGGTGAGTCTGACCATGTTTACTTAAATAAGTTTTGTTGAGTGCAAACCATGTTAGGTTATCCTGAGTGCAGTTTTAATTCAACCATGATGTACTGACAGCTGCCATGTGGGGAGAACTGTGTGAGGCATGTACATTTCACAAGCTATGATCCTGCTAAATAATCAAATGAACGTGACACAGACAATCGATTTTTTTTTTATTAAAGTGCTTTAATGCTTAAACTTTAAAACAAAATGAAATACATTTACAGCAATATTACAGGACACATGTAATCGCTATGAAATACTCTCAATGAACGCACAGAATTATGGGATACTATAATTTTCTACGTGTAAAACTTCTCAACCAAACAGCATTTAGAGACTCACCTATCTCATTAATTATTTTGCGGTTATTTTCCTGACGATATTGCTTCAGGCTATTTCGGGTGTTTACGGAGCAGCAGATAAACTCAAGATGGCGAACAGCTTGCGAAGTATTGCCGGATTTTGTGATTTTCGTGGCGATTTGAATTCGCCATGCGTTAGAAAATTGCTTTTAGCCAGCGTGGCGTACTGATGACATGTTTTCCTCGCCACACCCTGTCTGAGTTCTCCATTGGTGACGTGGCGAGTGGCCAGCGCGAACCCTGCGTCTACCTGACGTGACACAAACAGAACAAACACTCAACATGCAAACATCTTACAGGTGAAAACAGACGCTATTTGAGGGAGTGACAGCGGCGACGGCCAATCACACGTTAGCAAGAAATGGCAGAGCCAATCGATGATCTTGTGGGCGGCCTAAAGGGAAACCGGCTTGGATTTCTGCTGGGTCCTAATGCTCGCCCAAGTACATTTAATATAGCGTAACATCTCACTCAAGCGAACCGAATGGAATAGGGGGAGGGCGAGACTAGTTTGTGAAAGAATTGTCTGGGTAAAAGAGGATGTCTGGTCACCCTATACTACAGTAATGCATAGAGTTTTACTAAATTAATATTACAAAAAAACGCTTCAAGAATTGCCTCAAACTGACCCTTGCATTGATGCAGTATGGAACAACAAAATAACTAGCGTTGCCCTTGTACCACAAACTAGATGGTTTGCAGAGAGCAAAGCTAAACGAGCCACACGCCAAGCTCGAGCTACCACCACCTCATCCACAGTACCCACCCATGTGTGTCCCACATGTGGTAGAACTTGAGAGGATTGCTGGATTGGCCTCACCAGCCATCTCTGGACCCACAACCACCACTCACTCAGTTAGTGGAGCCATGGTCATCTTCAATTATTAAAGACGAACAATGCCATGGTACTACCATCATGGTAGTGTCCAAAAAAGCATTGGCCTTTCCCTGATAATACAACCATGGTACTATCACAGTATATTTTAAGGGAGTGTGCAGTGGTGCTTGGAAGTTCATGAACACTAGAATATCTCTAAATTTGACCTAAAATTTACTCTGGTATGAAAAAGTTTGGGCACCCCTGTTAATTTTCATGATTTTCCTTTATAAATAACTGTTCAGATCAGCAATTTCAGTGAAATATATCATATAGCAGAGGAACACAGTGATATTTGAGAAGTGAAATGAAGTTTATAGGATTTACAGAAAGTGTGCAATAATTATTTAAACTAAATTAGGCAGGGGCAGGAGTCAGGGACATTGTAAAGTGATGGGGAGAGCCCCTAGCAGATGGCATGGGTTAATTGGCTACTAGTTCATTGTGAGGGGCAAAATATTAGAAATAAAATAAAAAATAAACAATAAACAATGGATATCATTTCAAAGATCCCAGAACATTTTACTGAAAAAAACTAAGCATCATTTAAAAATGTCTATAAATGGATGTGCTCATCAGTCTGTTCTGTAAGCGAGACCAGTAGGAGAAGACTAAATATGCATTATCATCATGCCATCTGTCATAGGAGTCACCGAGAAGGTATATTTGGATTTTTTTCCCCCCATGAATAGTCATAACAGCCTTACTTGCATAATACTTCATAGCACTTATGCAATAAATCTACATACTTCACATCTGAGGGCAAAAATTCTGACTAAAAACCAACTGACCTTAGCACAAACCATTAGCCAGTGAGGGTACTTTGCAATAATCATCTACACTTAAGGCTAATTAGGAACCATTAAGAGACACAAAACTGTACACGCTGAACTTGTTTAGGTCAGGAAACTTTGCCTCTCAACACAAATTGGGTCCGGTTCTTAAACAGACCCACAAACTGGCCCCGAGAGCACACTGCCGAGCTAGCGGAGTTTCATCATGTGATGAGCCTCAGATTTACTGTGAGCTTATTAACTTCGCTGCACTTCTCTCAGACTCTCATAAAGGGATGTAAGTAATGTACATACTTGCCAGAAAATGATTCTGCTGAACTAACAATCCTCCATCCTCACACGCCTCCCACTCTCTCTCTCTTCCTGGCTGATAATGAGCTAAGGAGGTAATTTTAGCCGGAGTACGTTTGGACGGTGCAGCGGCCCTGGCAACAGCCCGTTTTTGTCAGAGAGGAAGGTCTGACTTACAGTGTGGTGACAGGTCTAAGGAGCATGGTTTTATAACGGCCCGCCAAACGCTTCCTGTGAAAACAAGAGTTCACCACTTTATGGCCGTGATTAGGCCTCCTGGATCAATGCCTCCTTTTTTCAGTTTCAACAGGGACACAAGTCCTACTTTGAGTCCAGTTGACGTGTTAGCACAAGCTCTTGTATAAGTATAAAATGTAAAACGTAGAAACAATGAGGTCTTCAAGGGAGAAAACTGGTTAAAAATGCTTGTTATTGTTGACAGTCTATGTTGAAAATGGCCTTCAGGGTAGAACTAATGCAACACCAAAGTGGAAACTCTGACAAAAACAGCCATTGTTCAATGCCTGATGGGTGGGAATGGATACTCTTCAATGGAAAACATAAACAGAGGAGCTGCAGTGATATGTTGAGAAAAGTGTACTTGACTGACCTAAACAAAAGCTCAAGCTCATAATCTTCACTATTCTGCATCACCGTAAAGAAGTGACTTTTTAAAAGCAGTAAAAATCTACATTTTTGATGTTTTTGCAAATGCCAGCCAGGCTTTACAGTATTTCAGAGTCACTGGACCAATAGAAATGCTCCAAATGACTTGAAATTATTTACAACATTAAAAGTTGAGAAAGAGCAACGGAGAAGGCGTGTGCATGTCTTCACCCTCCTAGAGTCAGGGACAGTGCCAAGTGATGGGGAGAGCCACTAATGGGTTGGGTTAATTGGTGACTACCACATTGGGAAAGGGAGAAAATTGGCAAAAATGATAAAAAAACATTTTTAAAGTTGAGAAAGTCTTTTCCTTCTCTTGTGAAGTTAAATTGGACACACAAGCAACAAAATGAATCAGTGAATGAATGTTACACTTATATAGTGACTTCCTAACACTCAAGGATGCTTAACAATGAACACAATCCTTTTACACACTTAGAACTCAACCACAAGAGTCGGCAGCCAATCGTGCACAGCGTCTCAACAGGAAGCAACCGTCCACCTGGAGGACTGCATCGAGCACTAGGGGGATCACCCAGGACAGAGTGCCAACCATATTTGGGCATTTATACACACATTCATTCACACACCAGGGTCATCTAGCGCCAATCCACCTGACCACCATGTCTTTAGAGTTTGGGAGGAAACCCACACAAACATGGGGCGAACATGGAATGTCCACCCAGATGGAAACTCGGACCCAAGACATCAGCGCTGAGAGGCGAGAATGCCAACCACTAAGCCAAGAATGATTTCAGACACTACATCAGACTATTAGCTCATTACTATTACAGCTCGTAAACAAGTAAACAAACAATCTAAATGTGTTACAAGTCTAATTTAACATTTACATAAATAATTTCATGAAAAATGACATTTCTGCTGATGGACTAGTGTCATAGTGTCTCAGTTCAGAAAGTCAATCTTGTTCTATTAGCTCTAGTCCTGATTTAATACACCTGACATGATGGAAAATAAGCATCCTCAAGTGCCTTTGAGCAATGTACCTAACCCCCACCTACTCCTTGGGTGCCACAGATAAGGCTTCTGAGGTAGGATGCCACTTCGAGCAAGTGTGCTGACTAGTGTGTGTTTCACTGCAAGATGGGTTAAATATGGAGGTCAATGTGTGCAAGCACATTCGTCAGTGTGTCACTTTCACTTAACAAATGGAAAAACAAAACTTGAGAGTGGGATATACAACATTTTAAACATTTTTTGTAACATATGCAGTAGAATACAGGTGTACTAAGCAGAGAATGAAGTCAATGTAGGTTCTTCTCTGCTCTTTGTTTTCGTAGCCGGTCCGGCTGCATCCGCATGTTAGTCCTGCTCTGTGGAAATGCTGGTCCTCTCACATTTCTCTGGGCTTCATAACAGCTTCTGAGAACATGAACAGAAGGACTGATGTACGGCTGAAACTAAGGGTGTGGTTGACGACAAAACATTTGTTTAGATGCTCGTGCTCTACTGTGACATCTATAGCACTTTTCCACCAAAATAACTCTGGTTCTTGAACTGGTGCCGTTCAGGCTTATGAGAACCTCGGTGCTTTTTAGTGAACCAGCTCGCATTTCCACTAGTTTTAGTTGAACCGAGGATACGTCACAGTGTACGTCATCAACAAGTCTCCTGAAACTCCGGAGAACACCAACAAAACCTGAGTTTCTTCAATGGACCACAGTACGCTACGAGTCGCCATCTTCTTGTGTTGAGTGAGCAGGCGCATTTGGTTCGCACTGAAAAACCAAGCATTTTTTGGTTCCCACTGCGAACAAACGTTCCTGGTTCGGGTGGTATTTTTGTTGGTGGAAATGCGCAGAACGGTTCAAAATTAGGTTCGTGAACCAGAAAGGTGCCGGTTCCGTGTTTTTCTTGGAAAAGTGCTACTAGTGGCAGAAAGGATCGTATACAGGAACCTTCTTTCTAAACATAGCCACAGTTACAAAGGTCGTGACATTTCTGAAATTAGGCAACAGGCTACATCAAATGAGTATCAGAGGGAAAAAAAGGGAATTAGCATGTGTCTCGGCCTCTCCGCTCCATGTGGAATATTAGCAAGCCTAAATATTTTCCGCTGTGAATTCCGACCATTACTGAAGCATTCAGGGTCCCAGAGCTGAGCTCATCTCCAATCAGGGAATTATGGACAGGTGTCTGATCTGTGCTCACAGATCTAAGCAGAATCATCCCAACTGGCGCACCACGTTCCTAGCATTAAAGCAGTTTCAAAAGGTTACCAAATTGAGGGGAGGGAATAAGGCCACTGTAATTTGGAAGTAATGCAAAACACCAAGTGTTGTTAATTGTGCAGCACTTATTACCAATTAGAGTCGAGCAATTGACTCTCACGGCTGACCGGACCATAATTCTACAACCCCAGAGGTGACTTAACCCGAGAGTGACCTCGTGTACGACGCCCGTGTCAGATTAAGAGCGCTATTACAGAGCCAATCAGAAGACGCGAAGAACAACAACATTTGTATGACCAGTCTATGAACTGTCATTGGCGCGAACCTGAGCTGCTCTCGCTGGGCTTGAGTTCCTTTGTTCGTTGATGTTCACTTGCTCCCTTCCTTGCAGTAACACAGCCTGACTGTGCCGCAAAAGCACTTTGAGCTCTCCCCACAGGCCTCGAGGGAGGAAGTGTAAAGTGACTCTAGGCAGCATCTGCAGAGACTGACTCGCCTGCCATTGTAATGCAAAACAGGAACACCCAACACACCTGTGTGAATGAATCAAGTCTGGGACGCTTTGTGGAGTTTAATTCGCTAATGAATGCGAGAGGATTTCGCTGGTCCGTTTGTCTTCGTTTAATTTTTTGGGAGACTGAAGAGTGTTTAGAGCTGTTCCTAGATGTAGGCCCTTGTCTGCATGCTGAACTTTGAAGCTGTACCTGTTACTATTTCTGTAACGTATACGTTTTTTTTGCTGCGCTGGAGTGCGCTCGCTGTTCTCGATCCGAAGCCTTTCGCCTCAAGCTATGGCAAAAAAAAACAGCACTAAACAACAACAAACAGCAGCACATTACACATCATAGGAGCACCAACATAAACAAGATGCGGGAGGGGAAGACACAGGCACCTCAATGGCAGTGTCACGGGCGCAGAACAAGAGAGCGGTAAATTAATGTAGCCAGCAGTTGTTTTATGTTCATGCTGGGGTCGGCACCCGACGCCAGTGTTTCCCCATGATGATTGGCACCCTGGGCCTACTGCTCTGGCAGGCCAAGGCTTGTTACCTCTGACAACTATTACAACTGTGTATGTGTCTATGTTTCGGGCAGGAAAGGGAGAGGGGGGGCTTACTATCCCGAAGTGCGGGCCACTCAGGTAAGCACTATAGCGTTTGTTAATAATGATGTGCCTTGCAGTAGCGACTATCCACATACACCATGCTAACGCGTGTCTCCGTGACAGCTTCAGCATGGCAAACTAAAAGGCCATTTTACAGCTGTCAGGAGCTGACAGCCATTACCCCTGCTTACGCACCACTCTTAGCATGCACTGTCAGGCACAGTGGAGAAGGCGCTACTCCATACCTGTACCTGTCGCCCCAGCTAGCATCTCGGCTCTAATTAGCTACACCTCTCCCCGTCGCAGCAAACAAAGAGGGAGAGTCTATTTTTGGACTCATATATATTCTGATGTCTTTGTGTCTCCGCCGCTTGCTCTCTTTTTTCACTCCCCCTTTTTTCTCGCCCTCCCTCTCTCTCTCTCTCTCTCTCTCTCCCTTGTTTGTTTGTCGGCTCCGGCTCCCCGTCTCCTCACCCACCTCCTCGGCGGAGCGTTTGATTCCGCCGGTCGTTAAACGAGACGCAAATTAATACAGACAACATGGAAACTTTTTTTTCTTCCCCTTCCCTCCTCGCACGCCCCAATTCCTTTTCATTACATGTGATTGTTATTCCGAGGTACAGCAGGGAGAGCATTTGCTCTGTCACCGGTAGCCCCGCTTCATTAAGCGAGATGGGACACCGTAATGTTTCAATTCGACCAGGTCTGCAGTCACGCTGGGTTAAAATCAAGCGCCTCCTGCTCAGCCTTTTCCAAAACGCTCCTGATGAGCATTTAAACCCAGAACGCTACATCAGCACGTCATCGGTGTCTAGTTTAAATGATCATGTGACTGAAGGAAGGGCATGAAAACCTGATGATGCACGTAAAAAAGGAATGAGGCCTATTTCTGTTCTTATTTACAGTAAATGACTCCAATTCAGCTACTTAGTTCTACTCAGCTTAATAGGTCCACTTCCCAGCAATCAACCCAACTGGTCCACTTGGTAGGCTAACGGTCAGTGACATAACTGTCTCTACTGTCTAGTAAGGCTTTCTTCTAGATTTTTAAGAACTGCTGTGAGGATTTGATTGCATTCAGCCACAACAGTGAGGTCATGATGTTGGATGATCACCACTACCACCTCATCCTAAAACTATTGGATGGAGCACCATCACTGAAGAGAAGACAGTTCTCCACAACTCAATGCAGGAGAAGCTTTATACCCTTCTAGCCTGGCATTAGAGATGGTGCCAACAGGTTTATGTTTATCTGCTCCATAGTTCTCTATTTATTGCAATGCCTTTAGTGAAACACACATATGCTAGTGAGCATGTTTAGCGATGGGCTGCACCTCTCCACAGTGCCCGAGGAGCAGTTGGAACTTCAGGGCACTCCAGTGCCAGGGGACCGAACTCGCAACCTTTCTTCTGCCCGGATTCCTAACCACTAGGCCATGGCTGCCTCCATTAGAAGGGATATACACAAACATTTGGGTGGTGGACCATTCTCAGTGATATCAACATGCTAGTCTTATGTTAGTGTGTTCTGCTGCTATGAGCAAAAATACCCAGCAATGAGCCCGAACGTGACCACTGATGTGGAGCTGGGTCTAGATTTCTGTTCCAGAGCAGATACTCTTTGTGAGTACTGACTAGAGCTGGGCGATATGGCCAAAAATTTTATCACGATAAATATTTCTATATTGATCAATCTTGATAATTATCACGATATTAAATTTTCTAACACTGTCATAGTTTTAAACATTTTTCTAAAAACATCAGACTAAATATATGAAATGTTACTATTTAAAGTATTAAAATGTTTATTGACAGAACATAATATTGTAAACATCCGGCTGGACGTGTTGAAAGTATGGATGAGAAAGACGTTTACAGTCGTCGCTTTATTGTTGAAACTTACAATGACTGCTGTCAGCCGCAGCCACTCCAACATAACAACAGGCTAGAGAGCCAAGCTAACAGGCTAATGCTAGCACTGACACACACACCCAGCGAGCCCCCCTCCTTCTCACATGAACAAACGAGCACACAGCGACCTCGCGCTCTCTCGCCCCGCCCCACTACGCTCTCCCCCAATCACAGCTTGTCTTAAACACAACAGTGCATTTTGGCGGCGCTGGTGAGGAGGAGCTAACAAGCAGCAGTATCAGACTTCTGAACTCAATGCTGAGTGTTTGGCTATTGTCAAAGTTCAGGTCTTCACATCTGCCCATTTCTCCACCATCCAACATCTCAACTAGAAGAACGGCTGTTCTCCTACTGCCAAATTCATCTTAGAACATGGCATGGGCGTCTGATGAAGATTTTTTACTTCCTTGGACCATCAAAACAAATGCTTTGCTAATATGAGATCCAACGTGCTTGCTATATTCAAAGTACACAGTCATATCAGAATCTTATGACTTAGTACCTCGGCTGGGATGACACTACTGAGACGTTGTGGGATGAACTATATGAGGTGATGGAAGGTATCCAGAGGAACTCATCCTGGTCCACTGTGGCATATAGATTGATCTGTACCACTCGCCAGAGTTGTCGTTCCCCTCTGGCATCGATGGCCCACTGTTATGCTTTTGGGAGGCAAGTCTCAGTACACATTCACTGCAGCAGCTCTAGAACATCCTACAAAGTTAGTGGTTTCAAAGACCACCATTCTTAACCCCGTACCCTATTATCAGCCCTTTTGGACATCAGTCACATCACGTACTTTGCCCATGATGATCGTTTTGCACTCTGCTACAACTGACTGGTGTGCTCAGAGTTGCCTAAACCGAACCTTCCAACAGCTACGATTTTAAAAGTGAAAATGAGAAGAATGTGTTTGTGAGGATGTTTGTGAGGAAAACCGATGTAGGAGAGAGAGCAGCAGGAGGAGTAGGCTGGGAGGAGGGAGGGTTTACATAAACATACCAAAGGAGTGTTGCATACTTTTTTAATACATCGCCTCCCTTAGATCCGAAGCAACCAATTGCATCTCTCTTCCCTCCCCTCCCAATTTGATCAGAAGGGCCGATAACATTTGTCCTGAAGAAATCCTGAGTCATGTAAACATCTTTCGAGCAGGGAGGTCAAAATAACATGTGGGCACCAAACTGTGGGCACTTACCCCAAAAGCCGTTGGGAAAATAAACTTCGCTGTTCGCACTGCTGTGCCATGCCAGGCCATCACAGGGTCTGAGATAGCAGGGCTGCTTTGTCACAGTAGGGTTGAGAAAGAAACAAATAATGTGAACAAAGGCATAGAGAAAAACTCTGCCTGGCCAAGGATGCTGATGCCAGTGGGGCTGGAACAGGCAGGGGTCATGCCAAGCATTGAATGTGCCCTCTATATAAAATGATCTTCAGTGAATAACAGGCTTATTTTATTGTGTTTTATATGAATATGTAAAGTATTTATCCACGTTGAAGTTGGATAATGGCATTGTAATGGTAAAGTTATTGTAGCAACTCATTAGTCTTGACAGTAAATCTGTGTAAGCAGTGATGTAGGCAAGGGAGGGTCCAAGAGGTGGCCTGAAATGGCTGAACACCTTACGCGCCGTCTAAATGATGGGATGGTAAGGTTGCGGTTATCCCGGTAGATGCTTGAATGCAACTGGAGGTGGAACAGGAAGCTAGCTTTGTGGTACGAGGCGATTACTTGAGCTATTTTGCAAATTAGTAACCAAACACCTGTCTGCAATAGCATGTTTTACCTATTACGCAATATGAACATCACCTTTTATCAGAGGTGTCAAGTAATGAAGTACAAATACTTTGTTACTATACTTAAGTAGAAATGTAGGTTATCTGTACTTTACTGGAGTAATTATTTTCAGATTACTTTTTATTTCTACTTACTTACAAACCGGATTCCAAAAAAGTTGGGACACTAAACAAATTGTGAATAAAAACTGAATGCAATGATGTGGAGATGGCAACATCTAATATTTTA
>BRDA01032395.1:19783-38783 GCA_036984385.1 Crenuchus spilurus | reverse complement strand
AAAAAAAAAAAAAAAAAAAAAAAAAAAAATTGATGTTTTTTCTTTTTTCCATCCTCTCTGTACTTCTCTGCTGTTTTTTTTCTCTTCTGCTTTCACGCTCTCTCTTTCACCTTGCTTTCGTTCTTTCCCTCCTCTTGCTCATTTGGACTCATTTTATTTTTTAGATTTTTAATTTTGTTTCTTTTAAAATAACACCATTATGAAGATTGCCAAAATTATTTATTTAAATTGACAGAGGTACTACTTTTGAATTTATATCAAGGATAATTCTATAGTCATTATTATTATATAAAAATAGAGGAAAAAATATTAAAAAACAGTAAAAAAAAAAAAAAAATGAAGGAAGGGTGGAGCACTCCACGGGATGACGTTCCTTTCTTTATTCATGATTTTTTTAATGTTGGGGTGTGATCGATGATTGAGTAGCTGTTTAATCATGGCAACATGTCCAACAATTACAGAGGAAACTGAGGGAGGACAGTGAGAGTACCGGATGGAACACATCCACTTTTTTTCCAATCTTGTCAGGTTTGTCGAGTTTTCCAAGGACTGCATGGGGACCTTAAAATGGTGATTATAGCTTCGGCTAGAAAAATCCAAAAGATAATTTTTTTGTCACACACATAAGGAATTATATAATGTTAATATAAATACAAATATAAATATAAAATATAAAATATATATATATATATGAAAAGATCACTTTTATTTGTGGATAATACAGGGAAAAAGTATTTGGTAAATAAAGCCCTTAGTCATGTTTGCACACATCTGGTTGGATTAGAAAATCAAAATTGTTGGATTCTCTTGTCTTTTTTTTTCCTCCCTCTTTGCTCGTTTGTGATGCACTAACACTGGTCGCATTCCAGCATGTTCACCACAAACCGTGCAAGAAATTCAGTTGGGAAAAAAAATCATTGTGTTCAAAGTGGAAAAGTGGAAAGCTAGATTTCTCCAGGATGTTCGCTGAATGAATAGTATCTGTTGTTTGTAGATGGAGATGGCTGTTCTGTTTCAAACATTAAAAAAAGAGGGAAAGAGATTGAACTGAGCAATATGAAGTCAAATTGATTTACTAATAATTTCGTAATTCTTGGACATCTTGGAGTACTAACACATATGAATGTATTAAGTAATGCATCATGAAAAATGAATAACAAGAAAACGATTGATAATAAAGGGACAAACTAATGATATGTCTCCCAACAATAATTGACAATCCATTCAAAGGACAATGAAAGATAAAGGTCTATTATACACATTTGCATGTAATTTCATGTGCTACCATGTCATGGACCTGCTAGGTTCTGCTCTTGACTTGACTTCTTTTCAGCTTTGCCATGAACTGCTTCTTATATATATGGTCCTGGAACACCTCCTCTTGTTTTCTCTGCTCTGACATTACTCCCCGAATCACATGGATTAGGGCAGGAAAAACGTTGCTGTTCATGGGGTCCACCAGGATCAGAACTAGGAATGTAAAAATACACCTTTTTAAAGTATATATGCGCAGAAAATGCTGATCAAGGATCATCAGGTTGCCCCTAGGTTTGTCATTTCTCCATTGCTTAAAATGTACCTTCTGTACATCGTATATGTATATATACACAGTCAAATCAGACTATTATGACCAACAATAGTGGTCTTAATCACCCTTTACTCAGATTGTTTGCTTAGTGTGACCGTCCTTGTTCATTACAGAGATTAACTGGTCCACATTGCTCTGTATTGCTCACCAGAGTTGTTACTCCCCTCTGTCATCAGTGTCCCAACAGGCACCACTGTTGTACCATTGCGAGGCACTGAATGTACAAGAAGTTAATTCTTTATACATCTTCACTAGAGTGGCTCTAGAACATCCCAAGAAGTTAGTCGTTTCAGAGATGCTACCACCCTTCATCTGGTACCTATTTTCATGCCCTTTTGGACATCAGTTAAATCATATCCTTTGCCCATGATGATGGTTTTACACTCTGCTACAACTGACTGGTGTGCTCACTTATTTATATGTGCAGCAAACCCTGAGACATGGCAGCTGTGATGTCCCAGGACAAGTTTATTCCAAACCACGGGTGGTCATAATACTCTGATATGATATATAGTGTGTATATATACTGTACATATACACACATTGGTTTACTCCTAAGCCTGAGTAAGCACACAAGACTATCACTGAGTCCTTACATTCACCTACAAATAATCGGGATGACCGCATCTGCTAAATATTTGTCATTGTTCTTTTAAGTGAATTTGGTATCACTTTATTTCAAGATCTACTTCTTAGTAATGAACGAAGCATCAGCAACTTTTGGTAATGCACCCCTGTTAAAAAATTAGAAATAAAAAGGGTTATAAGAAATTTTTATTGTTTTCATACTGAAAAACAGTCAAAAAGTGAATTTACATTGCTAAAAAATAATCAAAATCATCATTAAAAAATAGATAACTGTACAACATCCATTTTCCAATGAAACATCACTTAGTGTTGATTTTATTATCATATTTTAAGGTTGGAGAATACAGAGCATATCATTTAAGATCATTCCTCTTTACAGAATCACTCCAGATCATCCCTCTTTTTTACACCAACCACTGGATTGAGATGGCCATGGCAAAAGCTTTATTTTCTGTTCATAAAGTCATTTTTGTGCTGATTTGGATGCATATTTTATATAATCACCATGCTGAACGATCCAATGGTGGCCCACTTTTAGCTTCATTTAGGTACAGATTTTGTATTTCAGGATGCTGTGTGCCCTAATAAGGTTTCCAGGGTCTTTACACGAGAAACAGCCCATGACATCCATAGACCCTCCACCATACTTAACAGGGAACATCGGGTTCCTTCCAGTGTCATCATCCTTTTTTTCCTCCTTTTCCCTTATTTGAATTGTGTCTTCATTTTTTCTCATGTTGAAGTGAATCCTACCTCTGTGTTATCTCCTGTTTATACCCCAGGGAAACAGGAAGTCATGGATTACTAGTTTGAAATTAACAGACACTCTGATAATAGTAAAATATAAACAAAAAAATGCTTCAGTTACATATAGCTTTGAAGTGTCCCAACAATTGTTTCATTTGCAAAAAGTGACATTTGTTTTGCTTAAAAAAAATCTCCAGAAACAATTTTCAACACAATAATTCTCCAAAAGGTGAACTTCTTATAACCATTTCTAATTTTTACCAGGGTTTGCCAATAATTATGGAGGGGTCTGTATTACCAGTTAGAAACACACTATTTGTAATCAACTGTTACAGATATACTCGCTAGAATTTTAATATATCCTAGAGGACACTTTCAGTTATCAAATGTTGCTCATTATTAGGAAACTAGGGGGTTTTACAAAATTTGTTAAGAGAAGTATAAAACAAAGAGACATTAGGCACTTTTTGTCAGATATATATTCAAGCATCAAAACTATTACTACTTCTGTCTTTAGTAAATATGAGCATTATTATCTGCAAATCTGAGCACAAATCTTAGGATGAGATAGACATACAATTACTGAGATCAGGAGAAATATATTAGCATGTTGTAATTTACATTGTAAGATATTGTGCAACATGGAGCAAATATATTCACGACACAACATATAAATATAAGTATAAATATGTGTCTACATGTACAGTATACTACACTTGTTCATTTTCAAAGACTTTATTAAAATGGCGTATATATTTATAACACATCTAAGCTTGCCTACAAAAGATTGTTTGTGTGGGACATTTTAATACCTTGTTAATGGTTAAGTAATTGTTTAAAAAACAGCCATCAAAATGAAGTTACTGTGATTTTGTATTTCTCTTTTTTTATAAAAGTTCACATCAATTTTCAAAATAATTGATAAATTACTTGATAACTTGAGCTCCAATAGTGACAGTCCTAGTTGGCACCTGTTGACAGCACAATTGATCCAGAAACAGCCTTTCATTTCAGACCATGGACAAGAGCCTGGTTTAGACGGATGTCAGTAATCTGGTGGATTTGGACATAACCAACAGATGGTGCTGTATGTTCTCACAAAACTTAATTGAGATCAGCTCTCACTGCTTAATAACAAGTATTCAAGCTTATCAAAAATAGAACTGTTAATTTTTTGGTCTTTATTTGCCTTTTTTAATGAAATTGTAATTATGAAAACCCCCTTTAAAAAGCAACATTCTGAAGCTACAGACAATTTTCTAGTAGGAAGTGACTTCAGTATGCTCGGATGTCAGAAGCTACTTGAGTTAAAAGGTTATAGAAATGCAACTCTTCCTCTTTCTCTGTCATTTTCACAAGCCTAAGGCTAATTGCAGACAATGAGATATGACTGAATTAAACTTTAGCAGAGAACTATTGACTTGTTTTTCTCAATTAGAGTTCTGCTTTGACGCTTTTCAGTGATGGGATGTGTTTTACTTTAGCAAAACAAAAAAATGCAATTTTCTTGGCTTTATTTGCCAACTCAATTCTGGCCCATTTTCAGTCAGAGATTGTCAGTTAAGAATGCCTAATGTCATGTATTCCCTTATTTCACCTCTTTGCCCTACTTAATTAAGGCCAATCAATCTCATTAACTGTCTTTATGCTGTAGACCAAAGAGCATGGCCAAAACTGGTTGAAACAAGAGTTGAAACAAGAATATGTAGCACCATGACACAAACAGTGCTAGTTGTAGGTTGAAGGCAATTATCCACTGGGTAGTACAGTATAGCATGGTCCAGTTACTTCAAATCAAGAACTCTTCTCTGATCTAGTAAAATACCTGTCTTCCGTCAAAAACTAGTACCAGTTTCTTGTAGAGGTTGTGTGATTGTCACATTATTTTGTAACAATACGCTAGTTCGTAAAGTTCGCCTAGCAGACGGCCGCAAGTGCGCAAAAACAATTCGCGTGAAACAGAGGTATAAACAAACCCAAGTGGGTAGCATTTCACACAGTGAAACAGCGTGATAAACTCACATTTGGGACCGCTGCAGCTGCATTAGCGGTATTTCCACTTAGATTATGGCAAATCCAGATGATGATATGACAATAGAGTTGTTTGATCAATGGAGAGTGCCTCAGCTGAAAGATTATTTGAGGAAAAGGAACTTGGCTGTGAGTGGAAGTAAGAGAGTGTTGGTGGCACGTTGTTGTGTTTCATGGGAGCTGAAACTGCCCATTGTACAGACTGCTCAAGAATATGCTAACGAAGTTGACAAAGATGTCAAAAATGCACTGGATACTCCAGAAGGGAAATGACCTGATCCCAGCACTCTAAACTCGTGGCTATCTGAAGATGAGAGAATGAAACTGTGACCACCAGTGTTTATACAGCACATAGGTTAGTAAAATCTTAACTGCCTATCAACAAAGACTTTTATGTAATTTTAATTAGGCCTATAATAGAGCCTAATGTATTATGTTAATATAAATATATTTATTTATATAACCATGTAACCATGTGTAACCATGGCATATACACACATATTCATAAATAAAACAACTGTTAAAAGTTTACATTTCACTGTCACGTTGGGTATGTAATGAAATCCTACTGGGCTAGTACTGAGTCTACTGACTGTAACATGATCATGGCAGCAGCAGCTGCAGCATGCTGTGCAACACGCGGGGCTGGAAATATGATATTTTACTATCATAACTTTCCTTAACTTCATTGTCAAGTGTTAAAAATGGAAACAAATAAGAAAGTTTGCTTGCTTCTTCTGTTAACACAGTAAATATGTAAATAGTTGGGCCTGCAGACTTTAATTTCGACGGTATTAAACAAGCGTGATACATGTGCAGTGGGTTTGTTTATATTCCTGCAGCAGACGACACGCATCATGATCCACTTTCGGTCTACACTTTCCGATTTGACTTATACTAGCATTAATTATTGAATGCTAGGGGTTTGTAATGATTGTTTAGTGGTTGGCTGTTGATGTGATGGTTCTGTGTGATTGTATTTGACCAATCAATGATTTGTACCTTTTTCTAACTCCACTCACACCCTATAAAGGGTAAATAAATTTTGTATGGGTACAATATGATAAGGTTCACTTTGCAGTAAAAATGTACAATCATAAATTTATACCTTGCTCTACTGTACTGCTTGGTGAGAAATGCCAATAGATGCATTAGGGTTCTAGACTTGTTTGTCTGAAAATGATTTTGTATGTGTGTGTGTGTGTGTGTGTGTGTGTGTGTGTGTAATGTAGAGTTATGTGCACTAATGTTATCCATGGTCGGAATATTATGCTAGGTCATAAACAGTAGTTGTCCAAGGTATCATATACATAAATGATGACAAAAATGTGGCAATTCCATCATTTATGGGACGTTCATTCAGCTGCTATACTTTGTAGAAAGTTATCAAATGACAGATATGACTAAACAAATTAATTTAATTATTGGTATTTTTCCTGAAATCAAGTAGAGAAAGTGATGGAATCTCTCAAATTTGAGGAAAAAAATATGGTTTCCTTGTCATTTCCATTTCTAAAATAGTTACTCACACAAGTATGAAAATGCCACTTAGACTCTAGATCAAAAGGAGCTTTACAGAACTACAACCACTTTTACTGAAACAATGGAAAGGATTGTGGAAATCCAGGACAAAGTGAAGAGAAAACATTTTGGTTTTTCTGGTTGGAGGCTGAATCTAAAATTCGTAACTATAAACAAAATGGGATGATACATGAAAACATATGCGTAGGCAAAGGAAGATGCCAAACCATTAGGATAGGAAGCACTGTGTTTTTAGAAAATGCACAACAAAACATGAACAAAGAATGGGTACATATCATGAAAATGAAATACGATAAGGCTTGAAACGTGGCAAGTAGAAAGAACCTGCATTTTTGCTAAGGTATGCAAGGTGGTTGTTTTGCATCCAAAATGATTACTATGGTGTTCCTGGATGGTTGCTATGGTTTCCATGGTGGTTAGTGAGATGTTGCTAGGTGGTTGCATTGGTATTTCAAGTGGTTGCTAAGGTGTTCATGAGTGGTTGCTGTGATGTCCAGTGTGTTTGCTAAGTTTTTCTTTGGGGGTTGTTATTTTATTAAAGGTGGTTGCTGAGGTGCTGTTACGCGACTGCTATGGTATTTCAGGTAGTTGCTATGGAATTTATGATGGTGGCTAAGGTGTTGCCAGGTGGTTGCTATGGAATTTCGGGTTGCTAGGTGGTTGCTAAGGTGATGATGGTTTTATAATACTGCTTTACAGGCTGTAATGATTAGTAATGTAAGAGGAGCAGGTCAGACACAGCAGGTGAGGCCCTGCATGGCTCCTGTGTGAGAGAGAATCTGGCAGCGGGTATTTAAAGGTCAACCTGGTGACATCATCACTCTGAACATTCCACTACACATTTCTATCAGGAAAAAATGTACAAGATTTTTCAAAGTCGAATTTGGCCAAAAAGTTAAAAATTATATATTGTGGCTTTTGGACCTGTGAATAGCCTGCATTTGGGGTTTGTAGTACAAAAAATTGTGACTTGTAGAGGAGTTTGAAATGTTTTGTCAAAAGTTTTGGGACACATTTGAATGGATTCCAATGGGACAGTGGTTTTTGTTTTTTCTTAAGTTTTGCAAAATCTGTAGGTTGGATCGACTGCAGAAATACATAAACACAGACAGCAGTTTAATTATCTGCGCAACAGTGTTTGTACCATATCTGTACGCTATGCGATTTGGGTCACTTCTTTTGCGCAAATGTGTTGAAAAATCGAACAAGAAAAAAAAATAACAATATAGGGCTTTTCAAGACCTATAATAACATATAATGAAATAACTATTTTTGATTTAGCCCTTCAAACTAGAGTGTCTCCTTTGCTCTTTTGAATCCCTCATTCATTATTTCCAGTGACATGCATATCACAGTGCTTTCACTGACCGGTTGTTCATCACTGAAACTGATTCCTTTGTCTTGCTCCACTGATTTCTCTTTCAGCTGCAGTAAGTCCACCACATCTCAAAGAACACATCAGGTGTGTCAGGTCAGTTTACAGGCCATTCATTCAGAATTAGACGACCTTGACGGCATCCAGCCAAAGAATTCATGTCCACACCATAAAGCTCTAAGTGTAGTGGGGCATTTCTTCCTCTAAGGTTACTCTTGTGCATTGTTGGTCAAAGAAGGTAGGAAAACTCATTTCATCAACAATTTACCAGCTATGTTCCTTTTGCTTGTGACTGTCACTGAAACTTGTGGAAACATATATAGGATTACTAGAACATGGTACAACCTTGTTTTACTCCCTGGAATATACATTGTAGCTTCCCCTGATGAATCTAATACATATAAAATACTTACTGACTCCTAATGGTGCTTAAATATAGGTACAACAGAAGACAACAATACTGTGTCCTAAACCACACTGAATGTGATTTGAAAAAAGATGTTTTGTTGATTTATAGTAACAGCCAATTTATTTCAGGTGACTATTGAGTATTTGTTATACTGTATATGCATCCTTACAGCTGTAGTTGTAGACTAAATAAGCAAAATTTGGACTTCAAACAGGTATTTACAGTACAGTCTAAGCTGCATAACCTTGATTTTGCTCAGTGGGTCTTTTGTTATAAAATATGTTTGTTCTTTTGTAGGTCCTTTGTCCTTTTTCCTTTAACAAAATAGATTAAAAAAATGATGGGGTTCTGCCAAATCTTAGTTATTTCCACTTTTCTCAAATGTATTCAAACAACCAAGACATATTTGGAGTTCAAATTTTGATTCTTTATTTTAGAACTGGACCTCCAAGACTGACCGACACTAGAACTTAATAGTCACCTAAAATTATTCAGCAGTTCCTGCAAAATACATCACTAAAACGTCTCTCAAACCACATTTTAGGTAGGGTCTCACAGACTAGTCAGTGTGATTTAGGACATAATATTGTTTTATTCTACTTCATCTATATTTAAGTACCAGTAAATATTTATTTGAGGAAGTTGCATTGTAAGTTAAGTCTCATTTGTGTTTTCATCTGATCTCATTGTCTATTAATATTTTCTTTCCTATTGATCATTACTACAGATTTGCTTGTTCTTTTAATTCATTTGTTACCACTCTTCCACTGTTTAGTGTCTAATATGTCACCTTTTTCTAACAGTAATGCAAACAGTCTAGACATTGAAGGACTTCTGAAGAGATGTGTAATATAAATGGTGTCCATTGCCTTAACTTTTGGTGCAACATTATGCTCAAAAATGTGTATCATTGCCAATATCTTTAGGCAAAACCACCACCATGTATAGAACAGGAAGAGTCTCCAAGCAGTCAAAAGCAGAATTGTTAAGTTAGTACTAAAATGTTTCTTTTTCATCTCAGTTAGGAGGAGTTTAAGTATTTCTGGGTCTTGTTCACGACTGAGGGTAAGCGTAAGCAGGAGATGAACAGGTGATGCGGGCTCTGTACCAGTCTGCTTTCGTGAAGATAGAGCTGAGCCAGAAGGCAAAACTCTCTGTCTACCAGTTGGTCTACGTTCCAACCCTCACTTATGGACAGGAACTTTGGGTAGTGACCAAAAAAATGAGAACGCAGATATAAGCAGCTGAAATGAGCTTTCTTTGTGAGTGTCTGGGCTCTCCCTTAAAGATAGGTAAAGAGTTCAGACATCCAGAAAGACATGGAGTAGAGACGCTGCTCTTCCATGTCGAGACTAGTCAGTTGAGGTGGTTTTGGGCACCTGGTTAGGATTCCTCCTGGTTGCCTCACTGGTGAGGTATTCCAGGTATGTCCAGTTGGGAGGAGACCCTGAAGAAGACCCATGATGCACTGGAAAGATTATTTCTCTCAGTTGGCCTGGAAGCACTTTGGAATCCTCTCATATGGGGAAAGGGATGTCTGCTCTACTTTATTTGGGTTGTTACCTCCGCGACCCAGATACACATAATGCCAGGTTCACACTACACAACTTTTTGAGTCATCGGGCAGTGTGCTGTTCACACTACACAACTGGTTGAGTCTTTCAGTTGTAGCTTTTACACTACATGACTGGTCAGCGACACGTGGTCATGAACTAAATGATCATTTTGGGAAATCCTGGCTGCTTTCAAAAAACACATTTGTCATGAAAACAGGAAAGTATAGCTGGTGCATTGGCTATGAGCTGGTGTACAGCGTGCAGGCTATGAGAGAAGGCAGTACAGTTACAGTTATATTACATACATGAGTCTGGCAGTAAGTTCTGCTTTGCAACCAGCAAATAAACTCACAGAATTAGATGTGATATACGTCACACAAAACCCAAATTTCATGCACTGGCCACTTTACCTGAAAATATGATCAAAAGTATTTTTTTTTTTCCCATTTTTATCCCATTCTCAATGTAGTAGTGGTGAATTAACCCTTCCCATCCCCTAGGGGGCTCTCCCCATCACTTTTGCAATGTCCCTGACTCTAGGAGGGTGATAAGCACAAGCCTCCTCTGTTGTGTGTTGCAGCCATTGCCTCTTTTCGAACTATCGCTGATACATCATCACTGGGGAGCCAACGCGCTCAGAGGAAAGTGCAGGATTCTCAGCTCCGAATGGACCAATCAGTAGATGCCTGAGCCAGCGGACATTGCAATGCGTGACTAATAGGAAGAGAGAGCACGGCCAAGCCCTGGCTGTTGATGGCAAAAAGCATGACAGGGATTCAAACTCTGAATCCTCTGGTCATAGTATCAGCGTCTTAGCCTGCTGAGCCACTAGGGGACCCCTCCCCCAAAAAAGTTTTTTTAATGGGTGTATATTAAATGCTGCTTTTTAGTATTACATTAAAACAGTGCAATAAGTATCAACATCTACCTGTTTAAAGACTTTCTGACTCAGCTCTTCATTTATAGACAAGTGCACCTGGCTCTGTACTAGTTGTGAAGCTCCTGAATTAGACAACACAACACTGCCAGAAACCAACAATTCAAACAGCTTTGTTTCTCAGTGACCAGATAAGAAGCAGCAGCTGACCCAGAAAGGTTAGATTTAATATCGCCAGCAAGCTTCTACTGCCTCATCTAATCTCATTTTATCTGCTCAACAGTCATTTTAGAAGACTACTACTGATCTTCTTTACCTGTGAATGAACATTACATTCAGGTTGGCTTCCAGTGACTTTGGTCAAGCTGACATAAGAAGTATAGAATGAGCTACAGAATTTTTATGACAGATACGAGCTCCACAGACCAAGGATCCTCAAACAGAACACAATGGAGAACTTCTTAAACTCACTTCTGGAGCAGCTGACCATTTTCAAGCCTGCCAGCATCTTCATCATGTAGAACAGACATGTTTAGTAGCTGAATGTGTGGTTTTTGTCTTCTCCTAGAACTTCTGAATGACTTTTCTACTAAACATTTCTGTCTCTCTCTGTGTGTGTGTGTGTGTGTGTGTGTGTGTATTGCCTGCTTTATCATCACCTACAGTCTGGGTGCTGGCCCGGTGCCAGAGGATGCCAAGGAAGAAGAGTTTCCTTCATTTTCACCCAGCTTATCTTAAGAGCACATGCAGTGAAATTGCCCCATTCACTGTATACAACAGTTTCCTATAATTTCAGTATTTGAGAATAATTGTCATAGATTTTTCCTCTACCCCTCCTGCTGTTTATTGTTTTTTTCAGTCTCTTTCTATGAAAATCATTTCCTCCTGCTGAGCAGGTTTTTGTAAGGCAGTATACATTAGGTATTTGAAGGACAGTCAGTCTGTGACCCAAAGGCTGTGTGTGCAGTATGGGGTTGAGCTCCTGCTGCATAAGAGGATGAAGTAGAAGTGTATATAATACATTACTAACTGAAGCAAACTTGAAGTGAATTATATTCTAAATTCTTCTCAAATGACTCAGATTTGACTCAGAGTCTCAGACACATGTGCAGTTGCTCTACTCTTAATTTTGCATTTTAAAAGATTCAGTGAGGGCATCATCTAAAGTGCAAAAGTGAGCAGTTTACAGAGCAAGATAATGCAGATCTGGATCAGACAGTTCAATCTGAGGATAACAAGGTCATCAGCAGATACAGTTTTATAGAATTATAAAATTATAAAATTCTATTACTACAATACTACAAAGGTCCTCAAGAAAAAAATACTGAAATATTAATCCAAATATACATGACCATTCATAATTTTGAAATGACTTACCATACTTTTATTCTATACTTTTACTGTATTTTTGACAACATATATAATAATGATTGTATTTTGGAAATAAGTAATTAAATAAAAATTAATAACAATGTAATTTGCTGTGAAATTGCCAAGAGAATATATCCCAAATTTTCACGGCATTCCAGGAAGTTATTTTACTGTAATTTCTCTGTTGATATACACAGTCATGTCAGAATATTTTGACCACATTAACCAAGCATCTGCTTCGCAGGCCCAGATGTAATAGCCTCCAGACTTTCTTCGTTGTTTCTGTGTTCAGTATAGAAGTTAACTGGTGTTGTGGTTGATTGCTCTGTACCACACGCCAGAGTCACACCCTTGCAGCATCAATGGCCCATGGTGCACCAGTTATGCCATTGGGAGGCACTCAATGTACAAAAAGTCCATTCTTAGTTCACCTTCACTACAGCAGCTCTAGAAGTTCCCACTAAGTTAGCATTTTTTGAGATGCTACCACCCTTCACCTGCTATCGTATTACCATGCACTTTTCAGGGAAATTGCATCCTTTGCCCATGATGCTGGTTTTGTGCTCTGCTACAGCTGACTGGCTCGTTTATACATGCAGCAAACTCTGTCATCAGTGACGTTCAAATGAATTACAAACCAGGTGGTCATAATATGATTGTATATACCAGAAACAGCATTAAAACCACTGAAATACTTTAATTGTCATTAATCTAAGTACAATGGCATTTAACAATGGGTGGAATATACTGTATTAGGCAGCATTCGAGCAGTCAATAATTGAACTCAATATGTTGAATTCAAATGTGTTGGAAGCAAGAAAACTGGATGAGCATAAATCTCTGAACCTTGACAAGGGCCAAATTGTGATGACTAGACAACTTCTCCAAAACAGGTCTTGTGTGGTGTTCCTAGTATGCAGTATTTAGTAGCTACCAAAAGTGATCCACGGAAGAACAGCTGGTGAACTAGTATCAGGGTCTGATGGCACCTAATTTCAATTTTAAAAAACAACAAAACTGCATACTCAAGTATATGTAAAAGTTTGTACCTTTACTTTATAAAAATAATACCTAAGATCCTTTTCAGTTGGATTCTAATCATATTTAAATATAAAAGACAAAAGGTAGCCATTCTAGAGACACAAGGATATTTATTAATAGGTTCCCTCGTAATCCTGAATCAAACAAACAGCATCAAAACAAAGAAACAAAAAAAAAACAATAATACAAAAACACACTCCTTTATGTTTCTTATGACAGATTAATACTTTCTTTAGTGAACAAAATGAATGTGAATAGTGTGAACTGCTGTAACAAACAGGAAGATGAGTGACTTTGAGGAAGCTGTTCCACTAAGAGTCAAATCCATTAAAAATCAAAAATAACTGCACAGCAAATGCGGCGCAGTGAATTATTTACCAATCTGGGGTTCAAAGAATTCATTTGGAGATGTAAACTGAGAAGTACAACACAATGCCACTACCATCCAGTCCTGTGCTGTGTATTTGAGTAACTGGAATGGCTGTAACAGAATGAGAAAGATACACAATCTTCAAATAAAATTTTATTGCAATCCATGCTGTTATTTATAGCATCTTCAAAGTAAATGAAGGAGCATGCCCTTTAAGATCTTTTGGGATTCTTCTTCATTTTCAGTATGACATATTTCAGTACTACATCTTTACTAAAAGGTAAAAGCAGCAAACACATGAACACAAGAACACTTTACTACCAGGGAACCAAAAATATAGGTTAAATTGTCTTATTTGTACAGTAGTTGAGCAATAAAGTACATGATACATGACCTGACAGACATGAGGTTATAGTTTCTCTTTTAATCCCTCTTTCCTTCCATGAGTCCATTCAGAATGAAATTCTAATACATGCAGCGTCACACCATGCCATCCTGGTGGGCCAATGACAATAGGATCCCTCTGTAACAACTAGGACTTGTCATCATGCTTCTTCTTCTGGAACTTCCTAAACTGTGACTGGATGGCTACAGCTGCCTTCTCTGTCTCTGGCGCTTCCATGTCAATATCGAAGTCCTCAGGGACATCCTTCTTGGATACATCTGCAGATACAACATGATGTTACAAATGTTGTTACTGAAATGCAAACTAATTAATGCACAACTAAACTGATTAATACAATAACTGAAATTAGAAAGCTTGGGAATGGAAAATCATTGAGTCATTTAATATCTTAATAAGCCTCAGATCTTAATCATATCAGACCAATATCTAAACCCTTAATGAATTATCAAATCAAGACATTTCATTGTATGAACTCAAATATGCTACTTAATAGTATGGGTGTCCCACAAGGGTCAATTCTTGGGCCAGTATTATTTAATATCTATATTAATGACATCATCATCTCCATTCTCGACTGTAATGTACATTTATATGCTGATGATACAATTTCATATTGCTCAGCTGACAATGCTGGTGACACAGTAGAGAAACTTCAGTAATCATAACCCTGAAGGGATCGGATGTGGAAAGAGTTAATGAAAATAAATGTGTTGGCATATAGCTATATGACAAATTTATTTTTAAGCATCATGTTAAACTCTTGTAAATGGGAAATAAATAAAAAATGTTTGCATAAAAGAACCCTTCAGATTAGCAGAATGTAAAATTTACTTTTTTATTATATGTAAAAAGAAATACTGCTGAACACAGTAATTTCACAGATGTCATGTAACAGGGTTTGTTGCAAGTATAGATAAGCGAACACACTAGTCCAGGGGTGGCCAACCCTGGTCCTGGAGAGCCGCATTCCTGCACAGTTTGGTGATGTCACTGCTCTGACACTACAATTAAACCTGCTAATTGCCTGCTGAGTTGAATCAGGTGTGTTTGATCAGGGAGATCACCAAACTGGGCAGGAATGCAGCTCTCCAGGACCAGGGTTGGCCACCCCTGCACTAGTCAGTTGTAGCAGAGTGCACGACAATCGTCATGGGCAGAGAACGCAATTTGACAAAAAGGCATCAAAACAGAGTAAAGGATTGTAGCGTCTTGGTAACCGCTAACTTTGATAGAAATGAACCACATAATGATTATTGTATGTGAGGGAAGGGAGAGGAAATCTCAACAGCTGTTGGAGTCTGAGGCCAGAAAGTCATTGATGCCAGAGGGGAAAGGTAACTATGGTGAGTGGTACAGAGCAATCAACACACCACCGGTGGACCAGTTTGAACACAGAAGCAAAAAGGAAAGTCTCAGGGATTGCCACTGAGTGAACAGTCCAAGGGGAGGTAGGTAGGTAGGTAGGTAGGTACTTTATTGGTCCTGAGGGAAATTAGGGAAAGTGTGGTTATTTCCATTATTAAGCAAGTGGTCATAATATTTGGATATGAATGTGTAGTTAAAGTTCAAAGAAGCTCCATATGATATAAATTCTCTATAGCAAATTTTATAACAGGTTGAAGCCAAGAACCACATAAGAACCTTTATTTTTTGGTTCACCATGTAGAAGTCTCCAATGGTTAACAGCCCGTTTTGTATGTAATGACTACAGAACCTTAAACATCTGTTTTGACAGTCTCATTTTTCATATTCATGGGCAATTTAGCATATGGCTCATGAAACCTCCAAATGAGGACCATCTGCTAAGTTATGTAGCATGTGTTACAGAGTAAAGGGGCTTTTAAATGTAGGTAATGCCATTATGATCACGAATATATGTTGTACTAATTCAAAAATGGTTTTCTATTGCCTCTGTACAGTTGTACAACACTAACAGAAAACAAAATACTTAGTGTATTTTGGCAATCAGATCCTTATTAAATGTGTTTTGAAAAACAATATGCTCAGGCAAAGAAATCGTATAGAAATAATGCTTTAAGAGAGTCGGACTGTCCTACTCTCCTGCTTTTCTGACTAGCCACATCCACGACTGGCAAGCAAAACATTTTTTAAATATTGATGTAGACATGCCAACAGCAGGCATCATGAGTGCCATCAAAATATGCTGTCAGCTCTAATAACTGATCGCCAGAGCCACATTTGCGAGAACCCTGAACTACAAATTGCATAACTTTATACAAACATGTATATCATTTTTACTAAAATGCAAACTAATTCATATACAACTAAACTGATGAATAAAATAACTGAAATTAGAAAACTTGGAAATGGAAAATCATTGAGTCATTTAATATCTTAATAAGCCTCAGATCTTAATCATTTCAGACCAATATCTAAACCCTTAATGAATTATCAAATCAAGACATTTCATTGTATGAACTCAAATCTGTTACTTATTAGTATGGGTGTCCCACAAGTTTCAATTTTTGGGCCAGTATTATTTAATATCTATATTAATGACATCACCTCCATTCTCGACTGTATTGTACATTTATATGCTGATGATACAATTTCATATTGCTCAGATGACAATGCTGGAGACACAGTAGAGAAACTGCAGTAATCACAACCATCAAAATAAGCTGTTGGCTGTAATAACTGATCATCAGAGCCACATTTGCAAGAAACCTGAATTTTCAAAGCATTAATAGGACAGCATGAATTAAAAATTGCATAACTGTATACAAACATGTATATCTTTTTTTACATTAATAAACCCAATTCTGCATTTCAGTTTACTCGTCATAACTGTGTTGATTTCAAATATTTGATTCAGGTGGAAATAATATGCACAATTCTTTCAGTCAGGGCATCTTCATCCTGGGCAACTTATTCTTCCAAACACATTGCAGCACATCACAAAGTGCACCAGCCAATAAATATTAAGACATTTTTCATTGAGTCGTGACCTCCTGCTGGCATGTGCACAGTATTAACATTTCAAAGCTTTATCTCTTTGTAACTTTAATTGAAAACATTCCACTGAACTGTAATAGAGTGCAGAGGAAAAAGTGCATGTCTAATATAGGTAAGAGGAGAACACAGTTCAATAACAAGTACCTAGGGGAAGTAAAGAGTGCATTAGTACTGAAAAATTCAATAGCAATTAATGCAAGTGAGGACATAGGCCTCCACACAGAAGTTAGAGGCAGCTACTACAGTGAAAAAACGAGGTTCTCTGAACACACCTCAGGGGACGGCGAGGCTTACTCAGCTGTCAATACATGAATATTCTTTTCCTTACATATGACTCTAGGCCAGAGTCATTTTCACAGTATTGCATTTAAAGTGACATTTTAACTGATGCTGGTTTAGGTTTCCTAACACTCACTATTTCACTCCAACGGTTCTTTCTTTGCACAAAACAGATGATGCTTTAATCAGACTGATGTTTTGATCTGAAAAATCTTTTAGTCTCATTATAATTAGGCTCACTGACTATATTTAGCCGTTGTTACCAATTAATTTGACATTTTTCTAATCTTTTTTATTCTGTGATATTGCTTTTGCCTGCTGTAGTTGACCAGAAGATGGATTCCCCCCATTGAGCTTTGGTTTTTCTCAAGGTTTCTTAATCTTGCCACTGTTGCTCATGGGTGGCTTGGACCTGGATTCTTTTCTTTATGTAAAACTGTTTTCCTCATTGTTATTCACTCATATTTGAGTGAATCAAATTTGCCTGGACTTAACTTACATGCCTCCTGGAACCATCAAATATTCCCATATGTTCTCTAAAAATCCCAATATGTTATTTATTCTTGTTATTAAACATCTTAGAGTTCCAATGTTATTATTACATTTGTGCCTGTTTCACTTGTCTTTCATTTGTTGTCTTGTTTACTTGTTGTAAAACCAAACAATAAAATCACAAAGAAGAAAAAAGAAGAAATTGCCACAAGACCCCAATGTACATTTAATCTAATCTGAATAGAGCTTAAGAGATGTTTTTAAACTGAGTTTTAAACTTCCTATTCTTCACATATATGTGAAGAGCCTTGAGTCTTTCCACAAAGCCATAACTGAATCACTGTGAACAGGCACATGCATGAATACATGTTCTTCTGTATGGATGTCCTTGCTGCTCTTCAGCTGACAACTGCAAAGTGCGGGAAGGCAAACAAGTCAATAGATTCAATGCATTTTCTTCCCCTTGGAATTCGTAAGAGCATGTGTATTGAGTGAGGCCTGATGATGCTGGGAAAGCACTTTTTCTCTCAACATTTGAAGCGGCAAATTAGCAGCCAAGGTGAAATGACTAAAGCAGCCAAAGCCTGAGCATGTGTAAGTGTACAGGCACATGCATGCGTTCATTTTCTTCAATCACATTTCTATTTAATTATCTTATATAAATAAAAAATAATACCCTCAAACTATTTCCCCAAGTAAACAGGAGCGCAAGAACAAAGTGAAGCCTCTAGAGATGCTGATTTCTTTACGTTCATGCTAGCAGCGTTCTGTAATGTGAAAAAAGTAATAGCTTTCCATGAATAAAACATGACAGTGTTTTAACAGTGCACTTGACTTTGGGAACAACAAACAAACATGGATTGCCTCAGCATTGCACGGCATTCTTCTGGAGTATTGTTTTTTTATCAAGCTATCACCACTTCTAGCAAAATTCAGAATTGGCCAGGCTGGGCTGTGCATTTGTAAACAACGTTGTCAGAGAACAGAAGTGAAGTGTCAGTGGACATTTTGCTGTCATATTGTGAACAATAAGCCTTCCTGTTGCTTTACAGTCTGAAAATATCAACATTCTGCAACACTGTTTAAGGCAGTAAAGCTCATTCTAATGCATTTAGAATTTCAAATATTCTGCACATTAAGACACAAAACTATGACGTAATATATCAATTTTAGATATACTGAAGATCACAGTCAAAGGAAGACTTCTGGAGCAAGTAGACTCTTTCACATATTTGGGATGCAGAGTAACAAAAGCTGCAGACTGTGACTATCGAACTATTTTTTTGTTATGAGGTCTTCTTACGGCACGTTACGACTCCGTTAGGTACAAACAAACAACAAGGGTTTCAGTT